>JAJJMA010336957.1:0-16652 GCA_023529015.1 Papaver nudicaule
GTGCGTTGCTACCTTTCCAACCTTGTTGAGTAACGTATCAGTTCTTGAATAGCCGTATATCAGAAGAGACGAACTTTAGAATAGACAAGAACGTGATCAGGTTACCAAGGTTACAGGTTAATCCGATTTCAACCAAAGATGGTTTCAATCTCCTACCTGTGCTTCCCAACTCTCAAGAGAAGTCTTTATAGTCGTAGGGAGTTCCCAGAGGAGCTGCAACCTATAGAGGATGACTATACCACAACAAGCATTCACCGAAGTGAAAAGAGTTTACGCTACCTTCCCTAAGGACCCTCACGTATGCTTGATGCTTGCGGTATTTGTCCGTAGACACCTCTATTTATAACACTCAATAAGATAGGTTGCTTTGGAATTAAGCAATCAATTACTTGTCCCACAAGTTAAGGAAACCCTAAACTTGCCAACCAAGTAATAGAGATTAATCTCAATTGGAATTCTTTTTAGAATTATCTGCCAAGTGTTTTGTTGACTCTAAAACACTTCAAGATAGAAATCCAACAGACCATAGATAATCTTATCTTATTGACTCATTGAGGATCGTTAGATGGAACACAAAAGGTATTTATGTTTTACACAAGTCCATCTAAGAGATAAAGGAGTTTTGGAATTTGACTCAGGGTGAAATTCTAGGAGAATATTCACTAAATCCGACACCAGTAAGACAGATACCGTCAGGTTCCCGTACTGGTACGTGAACAAAATAGTCATCTCGAACTCAGAGAATTTCCGAGTGTCTGGTACGCAAACCGGTTCGTGAACCGTGCGCCTGTCAGATTTCATCAAATCTGGATTCTGCTGGAAGTACTGGGCTGAGCCAGAACTTAGACGTGAGAACGTCCTCAGCTGTGATCCATGGACTCTTTGCTCAAGAGTACTCCTTTAGATTCATCCATATCCAACTAACAGTTTGCAAGCAAACCATTGTAATGGACACATGGCGTCGAATTTATCTCATACATTCTTGTACTCACAGTATTTGTGGGATCAAACACTGGTCATGACACAAGGCTACGTTACACAAGAATACGATCTCAATCGCTATTATCACTACTAAAGTAATCGACTATATTTCGAAAGAATAGAGAAAGTAGAATAGAAGAATATCCATAAAGTCATAACTCCTACTAACCTTTTGTCGATGAAGAATAATTGATGTCTTCTTTGTCTTCACAGTCTTCGTCTTCAAGGTCTCTACTACTTTGTCTATATCCCATTTCCGAAATCTAAACTCTAGTAGGCTAAATCAAGAATTGAGTTTTGACACCTAAAACTGACAACTAGCTTGACATACCAACGCTAGTGGGTTTGACCGGACAATGCCCTAACAACAAAGGTATCACAAACCAGGTCATGTCTATACTTGAGACCAATACCACTCGAACAATGTAATGCGTGGTCCCCAAAAATATCCATCTCTCTGCCACAGCTAGAACATGCATCCCCCTTCTCGAAAAGAGGGATCCCGAGCCTATATCGCAAAATAGTTCTAAATTGGCGAGACCCGAGTTTTTGGTTAAGCCCCTCAATCGGAATGGCTAACAAATAATCTTGCGCGTGCTTGATTCTGTTACTCTGCCACAAGGCTGAATCCCGCTCAGTCATAGCAAACCGGTTAGGTAAATCATTCTTCACAGCATCAAAGTTTTTTTTTTTTCCCCAGGTGATAGAGGGACGAGATGGGTGGTGCCGCGGTTGGCACCGCGATTGCCGAGGCAAGCAGGAGGCCATGGTCATGGCGCCATGAAGGCTAAGTGGGATTACGGGTGTGGCCATGGTGTAAAACCCTAAATTCGTTATTTTTTTATCATTCGTGGCGCCATAGGTTCTGTGGGCCACAACCTTTGTGGCGCCACAAGCTCTTGCGGCGCCGTGACTTTTCTAGAGAAAGGGATACTATATTTAGTGAGGTCCCCAGTGTCATGTATGTGAATACATACATTGGCTAGGTCTTAGCCAAGAAAACAAAAAGAAGGGAGAGGTTTTACCCGTTTTAGCAGAGGACTTTTCCTCCTTCTTCTTGTCGTGATCAAGTCCTTGTTTCTCCTTGATCGTCCCCACTTGGCGAGTGGTTCTGCAATTAGCTAATTTCCTAAGCAGCGCCTTTGATGCAAGCTCGGGTGGCGTACTTTCTAGTAAGCAATACGCGGCCATTGGTGTTCAGAGTTGAATCTGTAGTGTTGAGTGAGGTGGAGCACCGATGCTTTACGAAACAATATTTGACCAATCCAGTGGTAACCGGCAACAGCAGTCGGTAGAGAGATACCAGGGGAGTCGATTGTATTCTTTTTCTTGGTGTAGATCTGAACGTCTCCTGTTTTGGTGTAGAACATGTGTCGTCCCGTCTTATATATCCTCTTAACGTGTTTATTGTGGGGATCCCATACTCTCGGTATCCCCTTATAGAGAATTCCTCCAAAGCACGATGATTGCGCCAAGTCCCCAGTCGTTGAAGAGGGTGTTGGAGTTAAAATAGGTGAACTACTTGATGAAGATGTTTACCTCGCCGTCTTTGTTGATTAATAAAGCTCCATGAGGTGTGGTTCCATGAGGTGTGGCGCCATGGATGCTAGCGCTGTGAGCTTTGCGTCATAGCTTGTAAATTCCAACAGTTCGCGTCTTGCGTGTTTCCTGGTGTTTGCGTCATATCTTCTAACTCCCTTGTTGTATCATCACGAAATTTTGACACATGGTAGTATACATCTAGGGGAGTATTTTGTCTAAAAAATCTCTTCGAGGCTCCTCGTAGATTTTCTGCAGTATTCGACGTGGTCTTGTACATGATTCTTGACTGCACGTCTCGTGTGTGCTGTAGTGTTCGTGTCGTATCTCCCAATCCCCTTGCTTTATTGGTATGAAATTTCTGTATGTTCTGTGAGACATACATAGAAAGATTGTGTCCGAAAATCTTTCAAAAATCCCTTGTGGATTTCGCACACCGTTTGTTCTTTCGAAACAAAAGTTGATGGCGCAGGAAATTCTGGCAGCTTTTCTTCTCCTCAATGTTCACGCCATATTTCTCAAACCACATGGAGTTATTGTATGAAATTTTACCACATAGTTGTAGGCATTGAAAGGGAGTTTGTGTATAAATTTTACCCAAGTATTCCTCACGAGATTTCCGCAGCAACTGTTTTGGCTTCGTATGTACGTTCTGTCTACTTACTTCGGTATGCACTACAATGTTTGCGCCATATCTCTTGATCCACGAATTGGATCGCCATGAAATTTTTACACATAACAATATACACCTGTAGGGAGGTGGTGTATATGTTGGAACAATTGCTGAATTACGCCTGCAAAATATTCATAGAAACTAAAACCAATTAACGTTAAGATAATCATAAAATAAAATCAGTAACGTTACGGCTGAGTCGCGGACTAGGTCGCTCTCTTTAAGACGTTCTGCGGCTCTGCCCAAGATTGTGAAAGCAGTTCTTCTATGTCGCGGCGTCCCTTGGATAAAACAGCTGAGTCAATCTCTTACACAATCGCTCTTGCACGATGAGAGGATGTGAAACTTCTACACTTCATTCTTGCTCAGAAACTCATTTAGAAAAACAAAGATGATCACACTTGTTTTTCTTTCTCACAAAACTCATTTTTATTTTCTTTAAAAAACTCAAGTAAACATAAAGGAAAAAACTCTCTTTATTTTGCAACCAAAATCCGATTTATAGTCAAGATTTTATTAGGTGTTAATGAGAGTTAATTATGTCATAATTAACACAATTAACAACCATTAAGCATGAAACGGTCAAGCTATAAATAAAACATTAAATTTTCTTTTTATGAAAAACTTTATGAGTAATAAAAACAATTTATTGGGAAAATAAAAAATGATTTTATAAATATATTCCCAACAATCCCCCACTTATATTTTTAAAATCATTGAGCAAGAACCTATATAGTTATGCATAAGCAAAGGTGTCGCTAGACTTGAACCTTTACATAGTGCTAAACTTTCTGAATACCAGGTGCATAGAGTAGCTCGCGCCGTGAACTCTAAATGATACTAGATTATCCAACACACACAACTATATATTAGCGTAAAGTCTAAAGCCAGCGCATTATGGCCCTGCGCTATATCCCAGTTTCATGAATGATCTAGAGAACTGCCCAATTCTCATAGAAAGCGGCCACACTTTCACATTCATATAGGTGAGTTTATCAAGAGTACTCCTGTAGCTAAGTACCCCACTCTAAATAGAGATATAGACATCATTAAGAGTTTAAAGATTAAAAAATAAATTAAACTCAACCTTCACTCGCTTCAGGATGTCATGCCGTGGGATGAATTCTCTAAAGCATGATTCTCTCCATATCATCGGTGACTTCGTGTAGTCCGTTTTAACATATTTCTAGGTTCGGTATCCATCACAAATGACTCAATCTCGTTGGGCATCATCCCATAAGATGTATACGACATCTTTTCTCTTGTTAATCCTTTCGTCAAAGGATAACGAAAAATCTTTTCAGATTTTATACAACCCATTCGCCTATGCAATCATCCGTGACTTCGTGTAGTCCCTTTGAACCTATTTCTAGGTTGGGTGTCCATCACAAATGATTCAATATCAACGGGCTCTTACTGTTGTAAATAGTTCTCATGTGATAGTCGCGGTACTATCACATTGAATCTTCCTCTATCTAGTAGAGGACATGAATCTCTTCATCCCTTAGATGATTCACCTGAATGGTTATCCCAATCAGCATCGCATCCTTAAAGAATTGCGGTAAACATTAGATAGTGTATTTGTAGGTTTAAGGTTCATTTCAACACCTTACAACCTTCTCAACGCATTACCAATTTTGCCATACTAGGATTATTGGTAGAATCCATATACAAAACCCCCATTAGAGGAGAATTGTATTCAACCCCCACTACCGAGGAAATATCTCTATAGTAAATCATATAACAATATAAAATATGCTACCATACTCATTTTGTCAATCACGTAGCAAAGAATACATATTATGCTACCATACCAAATTTTGGTGCTTTCACACGCAAATGTAAAATACATTAGCACGACAATCAAGTGAGTGAAAACAAATTCAAAATTAAAGTATATTTCATTTTCTTCACACGTCTTCTTTCAATTAAAAATGAAATAGATCCAAAAGAAATTCACTCTCAAGGTTATCATGCTAAGTCTACACGCACTTGTATATTAACTCACGCATTCAATTACATTTTTCTACTTATGATGTAACACAAATCATATAATGTAGAAAAGAAATATCATCAAAACAAGGAAGGGAGTTAATCAAGAAACATGACATCAACGTATCAAACAAATCCACAATCCATGTTAGCCTAGTAAAAACATTAGGCTCACAAATACTTTTGTCAAGTATTAAAATTTGAAGAACTAAATGTTTCTCAATCAATGTACAAGCAATGTAATATTTAGGACTAAAGTTCTTCTTAGTCCAACTATTTATGTATGCTTGTCTAGAGTCAATCTTTTTAACTTCATTTCTATCTCGTCTAGTATAAACTTAATGTTGGTACAACATAGGGTAAGGAACCCCCACTATTCCTTGACTCAATCAATGATTTCGTCCAATATTTGGATGGGCTTGTTCATGGACTTGAGCTAGGCGAGTCGAAAGACAAGATATTTCAGCACCAACAAAGGGGGCGTGAGCAAGGGGAGATATGGATGGCCGTGGGCCACCCATAGGCATGAATTAGGTCAGGGAATTAGGATATGGCGAGTTTGGACAAGGTACAGGCACGAGATAACTAAGGCGCGTACACAGACACTGGAGCACACACAGATATTTCACGTGTAGGCTGGGGATATGGACCATGCTACTAGGCTAGGGTCGTGAGATATCAAAATACAGCTAATGGTAATCAAATATCTTATCCCTATTGTAAAATAAATTCATACCTGGTCTCAAGCTGTTCCAGGATGCCAGAAAATTGATGCGAAATTACTCATGTGACCTCCTCGCCAAAAACCACCATCAACACTTCCCCTTTCAACCTTTCCTTTCCTAACTTCAACCATACCATGTCACCAACACCAAAATTGCAAGGAACACGATGCTTGTCATGTTTTGCCTTGTACTTGGCTTGTGACTTCTTCAATTGTGCTTCAATGGTCGCATGAATTTGAGAAATCTTCTCCAAGAACTTCTGTGCCTTTTGTCTCTCACTTCCTTCTTTCCCCCCCAACTGTTGTATCACTTGAAAACACCAAATCGAAAGGACTAGGCGGTAAGTAGCCATAACACGTCTCGAAAGGAGACTTTCCCGAAGAACTGTGAACCACTCTATTGAAAGCAAACTGTAGATATGGTAGACTCTCATCCCAAGTATTAGGATGCTTAGAATTATATCCCCGTAACATATTAACCATAGTCCTATTGACTACCTCTGTCTGCCCGTCTGTTTGTGGATGAAAAGCTGTACTTTTCTTCAACCTAGTGTCCATCATCCTCCACAAAGAATCCCAAAAGTGACTAAGAAACCGACTATCCCTATCAGAAATAATCGAGGTAGGTAACCCGAAATGCTTCCACACATGCTCGAAAAAGAACTTTGCTGCACCCGCTCCTGTCACCGTCTTTGTACATGGAATAAATGCAACCATCTTGCTGAACCGGTCAACCACAACGAACAAGTAATCATGACCCGACTTGGTCTTCGGCAATCCACCAAGGAAATCCATAGAAATACTCTCCCAAGGTCTTGATGGTACCGGTAATGGTAGATACAACCCATGTTTCCTGTTTGAGGGTTTAGATGTGCAACACAACTTACAACCTCGAACAAACTTATCCACATCATCTTGCATCTTTGGCCAAAAGACATAACGTCGTAGGTTAAGTAGCGTCTTATTCATCCCAAAGTGTCCAGCAACTCGAGATGTATGTGCTTCTCTCAACCATTGTAAACGATCTCCATCTTCTGGAATGCATAACAACTGACCTTTGTATAATAACCCATCTCGGAGTTCAAACTCACATTTCAAACCATCTTTTACCTTCTCTAACACCTTCTTGAAGTCTTTACTGGATGCGTACGACTCAGCATACTCTTGAGGAACAATTGGCTGAATCCGCATAGCCACCAATAAGCTAACTGGCGGTCTTGACAACATATCGGCCAACTTGTTTATAACTCCCTTCTTGTATTTGATGATTATATGAAATGCCATCAAGTAGGACATCCACTTCATGTGTCGAGCTTGTTGTAATTTGGTTTGTGCATGTAGATACTCCAATGGTTTATGATCCGAGTGCACTACCACTTCTTTACCTAAGAGATACACTCTCCAATGTTTCACACATTGATACAAGGCATAAAATTCCTTGTCGTAAGGTGGATAGTTCTTAACAGCACCCGAGAACAATTTTGAATGGTACTCCACTGATTTACTATCTTGTAGCAACGCTCCTCCTAATGCATAGTTAGAAGCGTCTGAATCAACTTCAAACGTACGTTGTAAATTAGGTAGAGCTAATACCGGTGCTTCTGAAATCTTCTTCTTAAGTAACTGAAAAGCGTCTTCATGGGTCTACTGCCAATCAAACTTTTCCTTAGCCCCCGTCATACCATGTAGTGGCCCAGCAATAATAGAAAAATGCTTAATAAGCTTGCGCAAGTATGTGCAAGCTCCCAAGAAACTTCTGACTTCAGTCACCGTGCTAGGTCTTGGCCACTTAGTGATCACCTCAACCTTCCTTGGATCAATCTTACGTTTCCCACCACCAACAATGAAACCGAGATATACCAACTCTTCTTTTCCAAACTCACACTTCTTTTCGTTCAATTTCAGCTGGCCTTCATGTAACACTTGAAATACCTTCTCAACGTGAACAAGATGTTCCTCCCAAGTTCTGCTATATACGAGGATATCATCCAAGTAAACAATGACAAAATCTTCTATAAAGGGTCGTAACAATCATTCATCAAACGCATAAACGTCGCTGGAGCATTACACAAACCAAACGGTATCACCAACCATTCGAACAAGCCTTGTTTGGTCTTGAAAGCAGTCTTCCATGTATCATCTTCTCGCACTCTCACTTGATGATAACCAGATTTAAGATCCAACTTTGTAAAGACTCGAGCACTCTCCAATTGATCCATATGTCATCTATCCGTGGTAACGGGTAGCGGTTCTTGACTGTGATCTTGTTCTAGGCTCGGTAATCTATACACATACGCCAGCCTCCATCCTTCTTCGGCACCAACAACACGGCTGATCCACAAGTTGAAGCACTAGGTACTATAACTCCCAACTCTAGAAGTTCTAAGACTTGTCTCTTTATCTCCTCGGATTCTTCCACGGATGTGCGGTAGAGCCCTACATTAGGTAGAGAACTCTCTCCCATCAACATGATCTCATGTTCCACACTCCTCTTTGATGGTAACCCCTTGATTTCTGAAAACAAATCTTCATATTTCAACTTCAACCTATCTAGGTCGTCTTCTTGTTGTTTAGACAAAGTAGTCAAACTAACTCTACTCGGCTTCTCTTCTAGAGAACGGACCATAAGGAGAATAAACTTTGTACTAGCATTCACCAACCGCTTAGCCTGAGTGGCTGTAATCAGACTTGCTCCTACAAGAGGTGACTCTATAGCCCGAATTACATAAGTCTCACCTTCTTTCTCAAAGGTATACTTCTGCTCCCTCCTATATAGAGTATCATCTCTATCCCATAAATAAGGACTTCCTAGTACAACTTGACACACATCTAAAGGTACTACGTCGCATGTAACCTCGTCAATGTATGACTCATCTAGAGCAAACTTGAACGTACACTGCTGCGAAACTTGTAACCCTCCTTCCTTCTGGAGCCATCCTAACGGATATGGATTTGGATGTTTGAATGTCTTCAAACCTAGCTTTTGTACCAAAGAATTTGAAAGTAAATTCTTCTGACTTCCCGGGTCAACAACGGCATCAACCAGTGTTGTTTTTACTTGCATCTTCACAATGAAGAGCCTTTCCCTAGGATCATTTCTTGTAGGTCCTTCTTTTGCTCCTGTCATAAGAGAAAGCTTTGAGTTAGGTTCCGTTAGTCCATGAACTTCTTTTGGAGTCTGAGCAACTAGTGTGGTCTTCTTGGCTTCTCTCTTCTGTATCCCTCTTGGCTTAAGATGAGGATGCTTCTCCCAACACTTGTCTACTACGTGCCATGTTTGCTTGCAATGTGTGCAAGACAAACCTCCTTTGTCATTGAACTTCCCTTCGTCTTTGCTTCTTTCACCTCCTTTGACGCTGGTACCTCCAGATTTCACCTTCGGGTTTCCCTTAGAGTCAGTTTTCTTAAGCCTACCTTCAATGGCATGGGCTTTTACACTTGCTTCAGCGATAGTATCGACTGAAAACATCTTCAACTCCTTCCGTATATACTCATGGAACCCCGAGATGTACTTCATATATATAGCATTATCCCCTAAGTCTAAATCCAACACCATAGATTGGTTCTGAAATTCAGAAGTATATTCTTGCACGGACTGGTTGTATGCTTGCTTCAAGTTGTACCACTTGAGCCATCTTTCCTAAAGGTAGCCAACCGGATAAAACTGTTTCCTTATGACTTCCTTGAACTTCTTCCACGACAATGCTCCCTGGTTTTGTCTTCTATAAGCCTTCCACCATATAAGAGCATGCTTTTGTAGCTTCAATGTCGCACAAGCAATCTTTTTTCCTGAATTGAACTTGTCAAAGGAAAAATACGTCTCTAGACGCTCTATCCAATCATCTAACTTCTCTACGTCGATACTCCCATCAAAGTATAGAATTTCAACATGGAAATCGATTTTCAGATTACTCTGTTTCTTACCAAGAGGTTTGGTTTCTTTTCTATCCCCTAAATCTTCTTCTTCCTCATCCTCTGGTTCATCTTCTTCTTCCTCATCATCCGCAACCTCAGATGGAGTCTTACTCTTCTTTTTCTTTGGCTCGGGTGTATTGGAAAGAATACATTCCTTCAACTCTTTAAGAGTGTCTTGAATTAACTTCATGTCTGTTTGTAGCGTAGCTACCTTCTCCTCAGTAGTCTTCGGAGTATCACCACCCTTAGGTTCTTCACCTGTCTTCATCCTAGGGTTCCTTGTCCTCTTAACGTCTTCCTGCTTTACGAGTAACTCACCAAGCTTCTTGTAGAGAGATCTAGTGAAGACCATAAACCACAGTACTTCCCTAAAAAGGAGCTAACTAAGCTCTGATACCAACTTGATACGTATAATCTCTGTACTCTTGATGACTAGAGTTATTAGGGCGGAATTCGAAATAACTATAGACGAAAGATAGGTAAAATGTAGCACAAGGACAGTATTACGAAGAAAGATATCTTCTCTAGATTATGAACAAGACAATATTACAATTCTCTCTTTCAGGCTCACAATCTGCTAAGCTTGCTTTTGTAATACAATGATTACCTCACAAACTTCTTCTCTAGATTTACTAGATGCCTTCCGTCTTCGGTGTCCTCAGCTATGCGCTAGGCACCTCTATATATAGTGGTTTGGGTTTCCCCAAAACCTCCTAGGAATCTATTTCCTAATATAAGAATCCTTCTTTATAAAGAATCCTTCTCTATATAGGAATCCTTTCCTAAATAGAGTTTTTCCCTCAATTAACTCGAGGTCGACTAAGTTCCTAAAGAGACTAGGATACACCTGTATCAATGCTTGCTATACAAAATTATTCAATTTGTGTATGTTCCTAAAAGTGCTAATGTAAATGCGCATAATTTATGTCAATCTTCCATGCATGATGGCATTATGTAGGTTGGTGGGATAGAAACTTCCATCCTTCTTGTATAAACTCTAACCTCACCTGAATGAGGTATTTGAAATAAAGTTTGGGATTTTAGGTCCCTCCTTTATTCTAAAAAAAATCGTTTTTTTTTTTTTTGTCAATACAAAGGTTATAATTTATTGATGAAAAAACTTAAGCCCAAAGGCCCAAGCCCCGTTGCATCTGGCAGATAAGTCAATTACATAATCATACTCATAACCTCCTCCCAATTGAGGATTAAATCCCTAAATCTTATACGGTGAAACCATTTTTGTATCGTTCCCCATTGAAATATCAGCCTTTTGACTTCGAGGATGATAGTGTCACAGTTTCTACCCCTCTTTTTTGCCATGACTCTCTTATTCCTCTCTTTCCATATTGCCCATGTTATAGCAAAGGGCAGTAAGCACCAAATCTTTCTTGCCAGTTTTTTTTCTTTGACTTCTAAAAAAAATCGGATGTTATCTCCAGCATGTTGGTTACATTCGATGCAAAAAGATTCCAAACAATGCATGTAAGAGATCGGTCATTTTTTAATTATTTTACAAATGATATATGTGCTTGGTTTCCTTGCTTCCCTGCAAAGAAGCTACAAAGATACAATTAGTAAACATGGCCAACAATGTTATATCAACCATAAATCTCTTCATTAATTTTCTTTTGTTTAACCAATATAAATAAATTAGCAAATAGAAATGATACACCACTGTGGGTTATCTTGCATAACACAATGGGTTTTCCGAAAAGAAACATTTGAGCAACAAAAAATAGACCCCACGGAACCGCCACACCTGAAAAGTAGGTTCAATAGGGTTTTTTTATTACCTCAAGTGTTGTACTCCTTTTCCTTGGACCAGTTTTTATCTTGAAGATTTTTCGGGCAAGGTTTTGACGAGACAACGAACGTTGGAATGATGGTCCAATGGGGGAGTGTTATATAAGCATGACGTTTGTGGCCCATCATTTACCCATCAAGGGAAAGTCGGCTAATGTAGAGATTAGTTGAAGATAAATATTATCTTACAGATAATATTGTATTACATGCACACCACTGTGATGCCATGCAGCAGAACATATGTCACCCATATGATTTACATATCATGCAAGCTTAAGCCTATAAATAGGTTGTTTATGTACTCGTTTCGTGATGATGAGAATATACGAAGAATAAACACTCTTTTCTCCTTTCCATCTTGCGTCTTTGGCTTTGCATATTAGTATACATAATACTTCTGTTTTGCATAAATGAATCGATAAAACATAACACGTTATCAGCACGACCAGCTCGATAAATTCATTCTATTCGTTTGATTAATTAGTGGAGATGACTGGTGATAACCATGTGTTACTGCAAACCATCTTTATGGTGTTGAAACAAATCACAACAAATCACTCTACTGATGGAGATGGACAGGATTAGTTTCTTCTTTTGACTTATGCATACTTTGTCATCTCGGGATGGGAGAGATTCTCGTCCTCGCACTGTTGGCAAATCTTATAAGGAGGATCGTACTAAACCGTCTGATGCTATCCAAGGTGTTGAGGCGAAATCGAGTGTTGGCTTGCGGAAAAGTGCGCGTACTTCTTCAAAGACGTCCGAGAAGGCTCCCTCTGCCAAGCTTGCCCGGTCCTCCTGGCGATAAGGCTACTTCCTCCAGTAAACCTCAACAAGGAAAATATGCGGTCAAGGCGGAACGCTATCCCGAGATCGTGATAAAGCCTGAGAACTATTCTTTCAAGCACTGCGACATTGAGGACATCAATAAGAAGTTTGGGTTGGAGAAATTCGAGGTTAATTTTTATGGCGAGGGTGACGTGTTGACTCTCGATATGATCCAAAAGTACAAGTATGATGATACTCATCTCTTAACCATTGTGGGTGCGCTGGCTGCAGTTTTTAGGATTCCTTTGTTTGATTCCAATGAGACGAATCATTTTATCTATGACGTGCAGTTCGGACGTTCGGTCGTAAGACGAATCATTTTATCTATGACGTGCAGTTCGGTCGTAAGAGGGAAGGGTCCGACTGGCGCCATGTTTCTATTTATATGGGTGGCTTTTGGCGTATGTTGACTGAGTGTGCATGTCGTAGTGATAAAGAGACTAAGATAACCACCTTTGAGCCTGATTTTTCTGAACATGAGTTTTATAATCCCGAGAACTTTAACAAGACATATGCAGACTTCATCTCATCTACCGCTCGGGTAAAATGGAGTGTTGGTGTGAAAAGGCGTGTGCTGACTCCGAAGCAAATCCAGAAGGGTGAGGTGCGCTTGCTTAGTGATATCGATGGTAGTAAAACCAAAGGTATCTCTAAGAGTGACAAGGTGCGTGATGATCATGACTACGTCTGGTACAGTACTCCCGTGGAAGTCGTTGGTCCCTGGGAAAATGGCTTTAGCAAGAGGAATCATGATCTTCCTCCTCCGGAACAACCCAAACGATATCGAGAGAAAGGATACTGTCCTTACACACTTAGTTTGAAAGACTTTCCCAAAGATATCGCGAAGTATAGTGTTCCCGAGCATGGTTCAATTGTTGCGGCATCGAAAAAGCGAAGGGCTGCTGCCTCCCACACTCATATATGGTTTTCTTTATCTCCAGTATTTCTTACTTTAAGGCCTAAATTTCCCGTCTTGGCTACTCTTTCCTTCAGATGAGTAAGAAGAAGAAGGTTGTTTCTGAATCATCTTCCGAGGATGTAAAGGAAGATAACCCGTCATCTCACTCCGTGGAAGATCCATCTGGTGAAGGGCATGATGACGAGAGGAGTCTGAAGAGCAAAGGATAGAAACATAACTCAGTTGCGAGAATACGGATCACGAGTCCTCTAACTCTAGAGATCGGGATCAACAGGGCTCTGAGGTTGATTCTCGCATAGCGGGCGAAGGTACAGGTGATAGTGAACGAAGCCCTAATCGTCATGAAGCTTCTCGCTCTACTTCTTTTGATCGTGAAGTTACTTCTCAGCACGGTCATTCCCGTATAAATGCATCGGTATCTCCTTCCATTCCCGAAACGGAGGAAGGACCTTTTGATGCGGAGGATGACACGGGTGCGGGTACTCATGTTCAAGGTAATGTTGGTCAAGATGCTTCTGAGGAAAACCGTGAGGACCTCAATCAAAATGACACCGAAGTACATAATGACCTTTTTCGCGGGAATACTGAACAAACTCAGACCAAATACATTTCCTTTAACGCGGGGAGTGAAGATGATTTTTCCGCTACTGATGACGTATTAGCTGATTTTGAGGACAGGGACAAACCCGTGAAGCAACCTATCATTCCGCAATCTACTGGTGGAGAAGTTCTTGTGGTGACTACGGTCCTTAACAATCCGCAATCTGTTCCCCATTCTGGTGTATGCATGAATGTTGATGTTGAGGAGTTGTTGACTCACTTGTCGGATGATGAAAGAGGGTTCGCTTGGTCCCGCGCAAGAGGTTATCTCTCGATTCCGTCTTCCTCTTCCGCTGCAGTTGTGGGAGAACCAGAGATTAGTATTCGTACTCGTGATGAGACCGCCACTGCTCCTTTTGAGGATGTGCGTGATAGCTGGGGACGCAGTTCTTGCGATGCAGGGAGTGCTTCTCTTACTGCTGGCTTGGACCTTAACCTTAGTGTTAAGGAGATGATACTTATTGCTGATGGTGAGGCGTACTTATTTCCCCAGATGAATCTTATCGCGGTAATTCCCTTATCTTCTTTTATAATTCCGTATAGCCTCCCACTTCGTTTCCTGCTGACGATGTTTATCCTTTTTCAGTTGATGAAGTATCAGTACAGCTGATGTATGTTGTACAAGTATTTCAGGTTTAAGTCTATCCAGTTGGCATTTTTGTTTGCTGACGAGCGGGAAGAGTTAAAGAGAGCCCGTGCCCAAATTAGTGAGTTGAAAAGGAATCTCATTGAGGTTGGTCCCGCTACTCCTGAGGTTGTCAAGCTGACTGAATCTAACAATAAGTTGTCCGAAGAGAATGCCTCGTTGCGTAAGGAGATTGAGGATCTTCGTGCTCAATTGTCTTCTAAGCAAGGTATGATCTCTACTCTTTTCTTCTTTTTAGCTTTAATTTGAGTCTGGATCGTAACCTGAAGTATCCCCCCTGCTGACTAGGGGCGGGTGCGGGCGAAGTTCAGTCTCTTCGCGAATCGGTTAATAAGCTTTGTAATCAAAACAGACAACTCGCACTAGAATTAGTAACCGTGAAGAGTAGGTACAATAAGCAGAGTGACGTAGTAAAAGAGTACAGGAAAGCCTATTACGAGGTTGAACGTAAAGGGATTAAAGCGGTTGCGGATTATAGAGCTTATGAGAAAACGACAGACGCTGAATTATCCTGGAAAACCTCCACCTTGGCCGATGTGTCCCGCCAACTTTCGGAATTGCGTGAATATCTTGCCAGTCGTACTTCTGATTCTGACCGTATTACCATTGAAGAATTACGTACGCAAGTATCTCAGCTTTCCCGGGAAAACTTTAGTTTTAGGGATGAATTTGTCAATCTCAAACCTAAATTGAACTCTGCTAGAGGTACTATTGACGAGCTGACTTCGAGGAGGCTTGATGATGAATTGTCCTGTGCTAAGTGGAAGTGTACGGTAAAAGGAGTCTACAATGAGAATGTTCGTATTGAACATGAGACTCAGTTGCATAAGTCAGAGATAGTTAATTTGCAATCCCTCTACGATTCTCTTGAAGCATCACATGCTAAAATATCAGAAGAAATTTGTGTTCTTTCTGGAACCAATGAGGCTTTATCTGTAAATCTCCAGGGTAATCTTGTTACGAGTGATTCCTATGTTTTCGTCCTCCCTGCTCCCGTGCTTCGTTTCCTTCTGCGTCTTTCACTTTCTGTCTTATGTTGTTTCATTTCGTTATATATCTCTTTTTGGTTTTCCCAGATCTTAAGGAAAAGCTTCATACTGCGAATGCTCAGAACACGGAGTTATAAGGGAAATTGACCGACATTGAGAACCAAAGTGCTAACCTTCATATTTTAGCAACCACTTCCGAACTGCGTGCCTCAAAAGCTGAGAAGAAGGTGTCCTTGCTAAAGCACAAGGTTACGGAGGTGACATTTGCTGCGCGACTTAAATATGTTACTAAGGTGAACAGTCTTCATGCTGAACTCAAGAAGGCTACTGGGAGAGAGTATCATGTATTGGAGACTCTCGTGCGTCCTGATCCGCAAACTACTCAGTCTTCTGTTTTTGCGGCTTCGGTAGATCAATTGCCCTCCAATCCTCCTGCTGGCGTGCCTTCTTCTTAAATGCTTTTGCTGTGCTTTATTTCCTCTTTTGTTTATTAAGCTTTCGGACTTTCCTTGGGCCTGATGATTGTTTTTGATTACCCCTTTTGATTTTTTGCTGCTACCTCTTTGTTATGGGGGATGCGGGTGTAATCACTTATGTTGTAGTTCTGCAAATGCTTAATGGTCAATCATCAGTACTTTTGCGTTTCTTTGACTTGTATATTTGTACCTCTTTATTCCTTTATTGCCCCTGCTTGAGAAATGGTATTGATAGATTCTGTCTCCTGGCAAAGCCTTTGCTTAAGCATGAGTTACTCTTTTGGGTTGTGATGGGTAACATATATATTCGAAACAAAGTATGTGTACATACTTGCCCTTGTTACTCATTATAAGCCAAAAGTCTGTTTTAGCTTCCTTTCCCTGTGCGAACCAATACTGACTTTGCCCCAGTCAAGTACTGCAAAGGTTGGTTGTTCCCGTACGGGACGATACTGACTTTGCCCTCAGGTATCGCTAACTGCTTTGACACCTCTGTGCGAACCAATACTGACTTTGCCCCAGTCAAGTATTGCAAAGGTTAGTAGCTCCCGTGCGGGACGATACTGA
>JAJJMA010336957.1:29806-66450 GCA_023529015.1 Papaver nudicaule
TTCTGCTTCTAACTCTTCTTCTACAGAGTCGTCTTCACTAGCGTCAAGGTTAATACGCCGTTTTCCTTGCTCCACTCCTTCAGGTTGCAGGGAGGGGTTCTGTACTGGTGACATGACTCCACTTCCGGGAAGTTGATAAGGTAACTGCATGCGGGAAGATCCTCCAAGTTCGTTTGGAGTCAATCCGTACTTATAGAGAGGTCATGTCTGGGTTTGTGCGTATTCTTTGGCAGCTTTGCAGCTCTCTGTTGTGTGGCCTTTAAATTTGTGGTAGTCGCAGTAATCATCGTGAATCACTCCTCCCACCTTGCTTTTGTTCTTCTCTGCCTCAATTCTGGACATTTTCATCTTTTGCGTCTCCACGTCTTGGACCATCCGCAAGTTTCTTGCCTCTGCCGCTGCCTTTACTGCGATCTTCTGTACTTCTACTGCAGCAATTCTGTCCTCAGCTTCCTTTAACGTAGCGGTCGCTTGTGTCTTTTGACGCTGTTCGAGAACCTTCGTCTTTGTTATCACCACTATCTCCGCGGTAGCTTCTGCTGCGGTCTTTGCTGCTTCTTTGGATGCAGCAATTGTTCTTAAGTCAGCTCCGGTCACAGTACTCGCTTTTGTGGCAGCTATCGTCCGTTTAGCTTCCTGCTCCTTAGCAATTTTCTGTGCGCTTCGCGTTCTTACTGTTGGCGTAGGTTTCTTTATGTTATGCGGGTCCTTTTGCGATTCCATGTTTTGAAATGGCAAAAATAAGAAAAACCCAGCAGGTTTCACAAGTGCAATGTTAGTTAGATTATTGTTATAATCCTGTCTTTCTCCATGATCTGTTTCCCCCTCGTATCTTTGCTACTGTACTGCTGAATACGCCACCACAATCAACGCACAGGTCAATGATGAGATGAAAGCAGTAATACAATATCATGGGTAATAACAAATCAGGCATACTAGGTGTTATGGTTCGTTCTCTTAGTGAGAAGAATCATATTTATAAATTTTGAATTGAGAGACACAAGGTCAATAGGAAAAGACTAATACTTTTACCGAGACAATATGTCCCTGTTTCTAGCGCCAAACTGTGAGCGCATAATCTATTTATTAAGATTATGAACTCACAATCAATACCGCAACATACATGTGAGTGCGATACAATAATGATATCAATAGATATAACTTTGAAGGATACCAATGTGGACTAACAGTTAGTATGAGCGTATGACAATGGTAAACATGTTCATCGTGCCATGAGTCTACTTATAATAATAATCTGGTTGGACCCGCACAAGATGATTGACTACAGAATCATCATGCTTGTGTGGATTGCAAGGTGTAAATGCTACGACAATCATATGAAGTGCTACAAATCTGATATAAGATAACTTGTAATGCGTAATCCAAACGAGTACAAATAATAATAACGCTCTTCTCAACTCATTCATGAGTCTCATCGAAGGGGTAATGATTAATGGGTTTATGATTCATTCAACTTACATGTATTTCCTTACTTCTCTCACTCATAAGCTAGAGTATCTCACAATAATACTTTCTCTCTCCTATCTTGGCTCTAGGCTTAATTTTGTCCACCCCCTTCTTGGTGGGAGGGGTCATGTATTTATAGATTTGAGATAGATTTACTGTTCATCGGCCTAGTCCCGTGCGGTCTTGATTGGTGCGGTTTGACGTGTATGCGTTCCTTGTAGATTTCCGCGTGGCCGGATGGACTGTGTTCAATCTCGTGATATTGCTTGGCTGTGAGTCTGCCACGTCGCTCTGCACATAGATCCGTTGGCATGAAATGCCACTGCCACTTCTCAACCACCTCTGGGCGGTCCAATCACGTCCAGCCTGCTATGTCCCCATCTTAACCGTTGATTTCAAATCGTTTCGAGATCTCATAAAGGTGCTTTTGGTTCTTCCGCGGTGTATATTGAGGTAGTGTGCTAAGTTACTACCGCCTTCAGATCTTGCCACGTGTTCCGTGACAAATGTGTTATTACACAGACGACTCTGTCCTCGTATAAACTTTTAGGGTTTGCTTTGAGATTCAGTACTTTACATATTATTACTGATAAATCTAACATCTACTCTAATTGTTGCAAAATTCCAATAATCTTAACACAATAGCCATCTTGTAACAATAGAAGTTTTAGTTCCCAAGGATAAAAGACGAGAATCAAAAGCATTGACGAAAAGGGAATAAGACGCGGAAATCTTCATAGTCGGTGGTGACGCAGGAACGACAATTGTCAAGCGAAAACCTAAACTAGTTTTGAGAGTTCAGGATTTTTTTTTTTTTTTTGATTGAGGGCGAGACAGCTGCCCAAGAAAATAAAAACAAACAACAAAATAAAAACTAAGAAACTAGAGTAGTAGAGTCTTGAATTTCTTCGAGCCGTAATTGTGAAGCAATGCAAGTTGGGGGTGGGGAAGATATCCACGCATTGTAGATATTATGCCTAAAGGCAAATTTGGCGAGTTGATGAGCCACTTCATTGGCGTCTCGCTGAATAAATTGAAATTCGACCTCCATAAATAAATTGATCTTTTGTTTTATCTGACTTGTGAACTTAAGTATTCTCCAAGGGTCTTTAGTGGCAGTACCCTTGAGTGTGTTCACAACCTTCTGCGCATCTCCTTGGATAAGAACTCTTGAGTAATTCATCTCCACTGCGAAGTTAATAGCACTCAGGAAACCGGAAGCCTCAGCCGTCAGAGAGCTAAAGCAATCACCCTCTTCAGTCCTTGCTGCCAGAAACTGCCCTCTATGGTCCCGTGCTACGACTGCAACTGCGGCATGTCCAATCCTCCAGGCTGCATCAACTGTGATGCTTATTACTCCCAGTCTAGGAGCAATCCACTGCTTACAGTTAGGTGGTGCAGGTACAGCAACATCTGGAAATGAACCACTATTAGCTTCCGGATCAAAATAGTAAAACATATTGAACCAATACATACCATGATTTATCACCGCCTGCACTTCTATCCTTTTCTTCTCAAAAATCAACTCGTTCCTAGCCCTCCAGATGGCCCATAACATACATGCTCCCAGATTGAACGCATAATTGTCATCATTCCGACTAAGCCAACCAAGAATCAATTCCTTTACTGTTGTATTAGACGGGTTCAGCAGCCTTAAACCGAGTGGTGAAGCAAAAAGAATTGCCTGTGATATAGGACAGTGCACAAACAGATGATCGACACACTCTTCCGCAGCATTACATGAGACACAGTCCGGAGATACATGTTCCAGAACCTTTGCCAGCCTCTGTCTCACTCCCAATCCCTTATGCAACACTCTCCACATGAAAGCATGTATCCTTGGGGCCAATTTTCGCACGGACCAAAACTTTCGCCAAGGCACCGATGTGTCATTCAAAGCTGATGTTTCTCCTGAGTTTGCCATCTGCATTTTCTGGTAGGATTGTGCTGAATAGTCCCCATGAGTTGTGTGTTTCCAGATCATCCTATCTGGTTCACCATGATTAATGTATACCTGCAATATAAGGTTAGCAACATGCGGTTCAAACAGATTTCTTACTAATTGTTCATCCCATCCTGCATTGCCTGGTTTCATAAGATCACTAACCCATTGCACCTGATTGTGCACACCCATTTCCGACCTCAGCGTACAGTCTGGCATAGAGGGAACCCATGGATCTGTCCATATCCTTATGTGATTACCACCACCCACCAACCAGAAACACCCCTGTTTCAAAGAGTCTCTAATGTCTAGCATAGCACCCCATGTTGAAGAGCATTTCTGCGGCTTTTTGACTGTCCAAAACGACCCATCACGTAAGTACTTCGCCTTGAGAATTCTACTCCACAGTGCTTCATCCTCTTTCAAAAATCTCCAGGAAAGTTTAGCCAGGAGTGCCTTGTTAAGATCATCCAAGTCCCTCAATCCTAAACCACCTTTTTCCTTACTTGTGATGAACCAATCCCACCGTAGGTAATGCATTTTCCGCTGCTCATTCGAATGCCCCCACCAGAAATTCCTAATTATTTCAGTCAATTTACTTGTGATGCCCTTAGGAATAGCCGTGGTAGCCATATAGTATACTGGGATTAGACTTAGCACACCTTGAATCATAGTCGTTCTACCTGCCGGATTGAGGCAATTCCTCTTCCACCCTGAAAGTTTATTTTCAAACTTATCTACCAGGTATTGATGATGCGAGCATTGGTTCCCTTGTTGTCGTATCATGATGCCCAGATATTTCTCCTTGAGTCCCATTCCTCTAACACCCAATAAGGCTTTAACCTCATCTTGTCTATCTGGTGGCACCGTCTTACTGAAGTGGATCGAAGACTTGCTATAGTTGACCAGTTGTCCCGACAAAGCATGGTACTGCTGAAGTATGGAAATTATAGCCTCAATAGTTGAATCATTTAGAACCCCAAACAGCATAACATCATCCGCGAACATGATGTGGGAGACTGCTGGAGCCCATCTATTCAACCTATATCCTGCATATAAACCTTGTCTCTCCATGCTACGCATTAAACTAGACAAAGAGTGAGAACAAAGTATAAAAAGATAGGGTGATAGAGGGCATCCTTGCCTGATGCCTCTTTCCCCTAAGAAGAATCCCTCTGGATTGCCATTAATCGTTACAGAAAAAGAGGTGCTAGTAACACAATTCATAATCAAAGTATGAGCATTTCCAGTAATTCCAAAACCAGCTAAGACCTGCCCAAGAAAGCCCCAATCTACTCTATCATACGCTTTACTCATGTCGAGTTTAAGTGCAAAAGACCCCAATATGGAAGAGGAATTATTCATGGAGTGAAATAGCTCCTTCGCCACTACAATATTATCTAGAATCTGTCGCCCAGGGACAAATGCAGATTGGGTTTGGTCGACTAGAGTGTTTAGGAAAGGGCTAAGTCTAGATGTTAGAATCTTGGTAATCACCTTATATAAAACATTGCACAGTGCTATTGGTCTATAGTCGGAGGGGTGAGATGGATGTTTAACTTTCGGAACCAACGTTAGATGAGTATGGTTCATACCTGGAGGCAAGTAAGCAAACCTGAAGCAGTCTTGAGAGTTCAGGATTTAGTGGTTCAAGTTTAGCGGTTGCGTAAAGGGGGAGTATAATCACCGATGGTTGATGTGCTGGTGGGACCGACACTAGTCTTTGACCAGGTTAATACGCTGGCTTGGCTACAAATCGTAATGGTGTTACTGACGGCTACAAAGGAGAGAGCATGTCTGATGTTGGTTGCCTCCAAGAGTGCTTATCATGGCTTTTAACGTCCAGGAAGGGAAGGAATCAATTAAGCTCCCTTGTGTCAGTTCACGTGGAACAGGCACTCAGCTTAGTTATTATGTTCACTTACTTGGGGTACGAATTGGCTATGAAGAAGGAATGTTGAGTTCAAGGAAAAAATGGTTAACTAGAACGTGGATTAAACGTTAGAAGAAGTGGACCAAGATGGAAAGTTAATTTGTGAACTTTCAAAGCCATGTGGACCACGTATGTGTTGTTAACAAGTTCAAAGTGTTCACGGAATCTAACTGATTCTCTTGTACGCGAGGATTAATGCGTGTAAATCTTGAGATTCATAGAGTTAAACTAGTGGGCCAAATTTCAGTAGATGGTGCTGTAGACCGTCAAGAGTGGGAAGGTGTGAACTGGGCTGGAACCACCAGTTTCGGACGGAGCCCACCTACAAGGTTTGGAAAATGGTAAAGAGGTTTTTTGTGAATAATAACTGGACCTGGATTCGATGTTCGTGAAGACATTGAACGTGGATACACGTGAGTATAAATCGGCTAGATTGACAAGTCTTTCGGGACCTTCTTGTACGAGATTCAGAATACGGATATTACTAGCTCTTACAACTCGGAGAAAGGCGAGACTAGCTAATGTGGAGGTTAGTGTGGTCCTCCTAAAAAGGTATTCTTCGTAAACTTGAATCTAACATTATTAAAATTAAGGTTAACTGTTATATGTGTAAATATTTTGGCCATATGACAAAATCATGCAGATAACATAAGAACCTTAATAGTAAAGAATAATGCTAATTTGTGTGAGAACAAAGAAAAGTTTAATGGCATGATGTTGAAATCAATATGGTAGTCAATGTGAGAAATTTGGTAGATCCGGAGCTATCAAGCATGTTTGTGAAAACATTAAATATGTTTACCTCCTATCAGATGATAGGGGATGACGAGAAACTCTATATGAGTAACTCATTAGCAACAGAGGTTGCAGGAAAATTGAGCTGATGCTCACTCACATTGAAAGGAGTCCATTATGTTTCAGACATCTGCAAGATTCTCGTCTAGTGTTATGTTTTTAGAAAATAAGGGTTTTAAAAGTAATAGAATCTGGAAAAAAAATTGTAGTAACTAAAGGCAAAGATTAAGTGGGTAAGGGTTATACGACAGAGAGTCTAGAGTCTATATAAACTTAACATAATCTTTGTTGATGTGTATGATTCTCCTGCTTATATGTGTCATTGAATGTGACACATATAATGCACTAATTGGCTAGCGTAGGCTGCATACCCAAATTCACTACAGATAGAGAATATAAATGTGAAATTTGCGTAGAACATAAGCATGATAAGAATCATTACCTAATAATGTCCAGAGAAATTCTAGACCCTTAGAATTATTTTATCCAGACCTAGTTGACATGAAGTCAGTTAAAATAAGAAGTGGTATAAAATTGTTTGTACTAGATACTGTCAGGTATATTTGCTTAGAGGTAAGGATAATGCCTTAGAAGCCTTTAAGATATACAAACGTACAGCTAAAAACCAATTGGGTGTTACCACTAAAACTGTTAGGTCTGATCAGGTAGCAAGCATGAAATTCCTTTCGGAGAATTTTGCTTATTACATGGCACAATACTTGAGACAATAACTACTTATTCATCACAATCGAATGGTGTAGCTGAATGTTAGAACCGTACTCTTAAAGATACAGTGTGAACGCCATGTTGAGAAGTTCAGGATTATCTGCGAACTTGTGGGGGGAAACCATCCTCTCAGCTTGATATATTCTGATTAGAGTAACCTATAAAGGATAAGATAAATCTACATATGAGATATGGAAAGACAGACAATCATTTATGCTTAGTTCAAAATGTGGGGGTATCTGGAAAAGGTGTCTATCCCTATTCCTATGAAAACTAAGATAGAGGACCCAAATAGGGTATCCATAGCATATTAGTGCATATAAATTTATGGTTGTGAGTTCTGATGTGTCTGACATAGTGATGAATTTTATCATGGAGTCTAGGGATGATGAGTTCTTTGAGAATATTTTCTTTGAAACCTGACTCTCAAAAAAGAAGTTTAGATGATACCCTAGATGTGCCTTCAACCAGTCAGTCGTTACCTTTAGAGGAAGACGAAAAAGATATAGAACCTATAAGAAGTAGGTTGGTAGCTAAAGGCTAAAAACAGAAAGTAGATGTAAATTTCTTTGACACAAACTCACCAATGACTAGAATTACTTAATTCCTTGTAAGACGTTAATTGATGTAGATTTTATTCACAACTGAGGGTTGCATCAAACGGATGTAAAGACAACATTTCTGAATTGTGGATTAGATAAAGAAATTTGCAATCAACCTGTTAAAGGTTATGATGGTTTGAACAAGCACTTAAATAATGGCATGAAAAATTTGTTCATGTGATAATATCTAGTGGTTTTAAAAAATTTGAGTTTAACAAGTGTGTCTACACCAAACTTGTCTAGGAAACCTGTGTATTTGTATGCTTGTATGTGTATGATATGCTTGATACAAACATATATGAGATTAACTCCACTAAGAAACTGTTAAATGAGAACCTTGACATGAAAGACTTAGGCACCGCTAATACAATATTAGGGATGAAGATTAGAAAGAGTTCTAATGGCTATAGTCTAAGTCAATTTCATTAAGTTAAGACTGTGCTTAAGTTAAGTCTAAGTCAGTTTAACTATAAACCTGTCGGTACTCTGTATGATTCTACTTATAAACTTAAGAAGAATAGAGGTGAAGGAGTAAACCAAACTGAATACTCAAGAGTCATAGGATGAACTGTACGAGACCAGACATTGCCATTGTTGTGAGTAGATTAAGCAGGTATATACTTATAATCCAGTTTCGATGCATTAGGATGCACTTATTAGAATGTTGAGGTACTTAAAGTACATTATGACCTTTTGTGTGACGAAGGGTTTAGCAGTCCTTGAGGGACTTTTGTAATGCAAACTGGATAGCAGACTCAGAGGAGTCTACGTCTACGAGTGAATATAATTCACTCTAGCAGGAGCGTCTGTTTCTTGAAAAACTTGAGAACAGATTTGTGTAACTCGTTCCATTATGGATTCATAGTTTATTGTGATTAGATAAAGCAAGAGAGGAAGCCGATTGGCTAAGATGCTTTTTAGAAGACATTTCCTCTTTGGCATAGGCCTGTGCCAGATATATCTATACACTGTTATAATCGAGTTGCGATCGCTAGAAGTTATAACAGTGTGAATAATGGGAAATATAAATATACAGTAAAACCTCTATCTAAGAATATCCTCGGGACCGTAAGAAAATATACTTATAGAGAGGTTATTCTTATATAGAGGTAATTTTTACGAAGATTAAGACATTTTGGGATCGGAATTTCTTATTCTTATATAGAGTTTATTCCTTTATAGAGTATTCTTATATAGAGGTTATACTGTATACGTCATAGGCATAATACATTAAAGCAATTAATCTCGACCGACGTTACTACCGTGGACTATGTAAAGTCAGAGGTGAATATCGCGGATCCTTTGACGAAAGGATTGGGCAAAGAAAAAGTTAGAAGTGCATCGAGGGGGATGGGACCTAAGCTCAACTAATTAAAAGTCATTATGGGGGACACTCAACCTTACGACTGGAGATCCCACGGATAAGGTTTCGGATGAGACAACTAACCTGTAGTGATGAAGAGCTAGGCACTATTAGAGAATTTTAATCTTGAATTATATTCTCAGTTCCTCCGTATGGTGTTTATGTGATAGTGTATGACTGTGAGTAAAGGGTGACTTCTTAATAAGTCATAATGAGTTCCATAGTTTCAATTTAAGATTGAACTTGAAGTGGGGTGTGGCTAGCAGTAGAACTCTTAATGGAAGCTCACCTATCTGAATGTGGAAGTGGGGCCACTTCCTATGAGAACATGAGCTGGTTCTCTAGAGCATTCTGAGAAACGGGATAAGTCCATGACCGAAATAACGGACACAACCGTATCGAACTTAACGACGTCAGGATGATACCATGTGGTGATTATTGCAGAGTTACACTCAACGCTAGCAGTTCAAGACATCGCGTTCACTGTACTTAGCAAGTAACTTCAGTAATTTCTCACTAAAGTAAAGGTTCAAGCCTTTGGCCACCTTAAGAAGCACCTTGGCCACCTTAAGAAGCACCTTTCCCTTTTCGTAAAGCCTGGCGAGATAATTCTTTCTCTTCATCAGAAAAACGCATGGTAAAAAGATGCTGAGTCGAGAATTGGTGACCCGTTTCGAACTCCGTACGAGGAAAAAAGGGGCTCGCATCTTTCCATCCTCGAAGAACAGAACCAGTAAGGAGTACAGGATCCGAGAACCAATCCTCGTTTACCGAATAATCTGGAAACTTTGGGATCACATTCACCTTACCCTTTACAGGTATGAATCGAATACCCCAAGGAGAAGCCTCGTTGTCGAGAGTCAAGAAAGGCTCGAAGTGAAGGAAAAAGTTATCGGCAGTAAAATAAAACTTTGCCAATGAACCAACTTCTGAGTTATCTTCGGAATTAGAAACCCACTCGTTTATCAACTGAATGGAGCTGCAGGTAAGCTGCATTACGCCTCGAGGACTAGGCAAAGATCAGAGAATTTCAAGAAACAAAGGGTTGGACGGATGGTAGAATGGGGGAATCAGACCAGCAAAAATCTGGTGGGATGTAATTAGAAGTTGCTCCTCATTACATTGGTACTCTACCACCATTTCTAGAGACACTCGGCCACCGGGAGCATTAACGGCGCTCAGACCGAAAGAATCATATTTAAAACCCAAATTTCTCATCTTAGAGATAAGAGACTCGATATAGAAGGAGAGGCCATGAAAAAAAGGAAAGGAAGCGCGCCGGAGATAAACAAGGATATAGTCGGCTTCGGAAGTTGCAGAGGCGGGAGAGATTGAAGGCCAAAAAAAATAGTAGAACAAGAAAAAGACTTACCTTTAGGAGATGATGGACGAAATAAAACACGTAGTGACGAAGAATTCATATGAAAGAGTGCATGATCAAGAGATGGAATTCAGGGTTTTCGGAAGAACCATTAAACCGGATCTAGGGAAGGAGAGTACGAAAGGGCTACAAAATTTTAGAGGGAGAAAGTAAAACTTAAATAGTAGAGGGAAACTGGCGCTACCGGTCGAAAGATCAAAAGGTAGCTAAAATCTCGGGAACATGCAGAACGTGTCACTGTAACGTCACTTCAAGGGAAAAATGGGGCACGTGTCACGAAGGCGGTTTCGAAGCAGAATTTCCTTCCCGAGCATTTTCAACACAAGGAAAGGAAAGAGGCAAATTGTAGGGGGTAAAGCTACGAAGGACGCTCGTCAAAGCTCTCGATAAGAGAAGATAAGTCTCGGACTATAAACAGAGGCACGGGGCGTGACAATTAAGAAGATGTCGAAAGAGTAGCCAGGAGTTGAATACTTCACAGGAAAAGGGAGAACCTCGAGACAATATTGGATATATCGAAGGAAAGGCGCCGAGGTCAGCAAGGAATCTCGAAGACATCTCGAATAGCAACCGACTTACTTGACAAAGTCTGACACCACCACGATTGAGGTTTGTCTTATTAGCTGTAATCCACCTTCGACTCCTCCTATATAAGGTGGTCTCGAGAGCCATTGTAAGGGTGGGAATTTTTGTGTAGCCTAAGGCGTGTGAGAGGGATTAGGTTAGTATCTCCTCAGGTCTTTGAACATAATTCCCATGTATTGTAATACCAGAAGTTAGCAATTCAATAGTTGTTTCTCATTTATTTGCATACGAATTCATCCCTCGATATATACTGTCTAGCCTCGTAATCATTTTGGCTTGAAGTAATGTATTATAATCGTAGTCTTTTGTAGAATTTCATGGTTATTAGGTATAAAGTCTATGCAGAATTTATAGTAACACAAGTAAAGTCATCATTGAATGAGATGCAGATAATGTTCTAAAGGCAATTAATGGTCTTGCTAGTGAGATACCATGGAGTATCACGTCACTAGTAATGTCTATTAAGGATGAA
Organism: Papaver nudicaule; assembly: GCA_023529015.1. Lineage (NCBI taxonomy): Eukaryota > Viridiplantae > Streptophyta > Magnoliopsida > Ranunculales > Papaveraceae > Papaver > Papaver nudicaule. Next base: position 41,073 of record JAJJMA010336957.1, read on the forward strand.
TGCTTGCTATACAAAATTATTCAATTTGTGTATGTTCCTAAAAGTGCTAATGTAAATGCGCATAATTTATGTCAATCTTCCATGCATGATGGCATTATGTAGGTTGGTGGGATAGAAACTTCCATCCTTCTTGTATAAACTCTGATCTCACCTGAATGAGGTATTTGAAATAAAGTTTGGGATTTTAGGTCCCTCCTTTATTCTAAAAAAATCGTTTTTTTTTTTTTTTTTAACAATACAAAGGTTAGAATTTATTGATGAAAAAACTTAAGCCCAAAGGCCCAAGCCCCGTTACATCTGGTAGATAAGTCAATTACATAATCATACTCATAACCTCCTCCCAATTGAGGATTAAATCCCTAAATCTTATACAGTGAAACCATTTTTGTATCGTTCTCCATTGAAATATCAGCCTTTTGACTTCGAGGATGATAGTGTCACAGTTTCTACCCCTCTTTTTTGCCATGACTCTCTTATTCCTCTCTTTCCATATTGCCCATGTTATAGCAAAGGGCAGTAAGCGCCAAATCTTTCTTGCAAGTTTTTTTTTTCTTTGACTTCTAAAAAAAATCGGATGTTACCTCCAGCATGTTGGTTACATTCGGTGCAAAAAGATTCCAAACAATGCCTGTCAGAGATCAGTCATTTTTTAATTATTTTACAATGATATATGTGCTTGGTTTCCTTGCTTCCCTGCAAAGAAGCTTCAAAGATATAATTAGTAAACATGGCCAACAACGTTATATCAACCATAAATCTCTTCATTAATTTTCTTTTCTTTAACCAACATAAATAAATTAGCAAATAGAAATGATACACCACCGTGGGTTATCTTGCACTACACAATGGGTTTTCCGAAAAGAAACATTTGAGCAACAAAAAATAGACCCCGCGGAACCGCCACACCTGAAAAGTAGGTTCAATAGTTTTTTTTTTTATTACCTCAAGTGTTGTACTCCTTTTCCTTGGACCAGTTTTTATCTTGAAGATTTTTCTGGCAAGGTTTTGACGAGACAACGAACGTTGGAATGATGGTCCAAGGGGGAGTGTTATATAAGCATAACGTTTGTGGCCCATCATTTACCCATCAAGGGCAAGTCGGCTAATGTAGAGATTAGTTGAAGATAAATATTATCTAACAGATAATATGGTATTACATGCACACCATTGTGATGCCATGTAGCAGAACATATGTGATATGATTTACATGTCATGCAAGCTTAAGCCTATAAATAGGCTGTTTATGTACTCGTTTCGTGATGATGAGAATATACGAAGAATAAGCACTCTTTTCTCCTTTCCATCTCGTGTCTTTGGCTTTGCATTTCAGTATACATAATACTTCTGTTTTGCATAAATGAATCGATAAAACATAACACGTTATCAGCACGACCAGCTCGATAAATTCATTCGATTCGTTTGATTAATTAGTGGAGATGACTGGTGATAACCATATGTTACTGCAAACCTTCTTTATGGTGTTGAAACAAATCACAACAAATCACTCTACTGATGGAGATGGACAGGATTAGTTTCTTCTTTTGACTTGTGCATACTTTGTCATAAATTTATGTTTCATTTGTATGCAGCTCCATACTAATTAATTAGTTGGTTCATCTTTGTGATCATGTTATGACGAAAAACAGGTTATTAGTATCAAAAGGAAATTAAGTTAGTTAAACCTGTATAGTCAAGTTACAGAACCTGGATATATACGTCAAGTTACAATCCTGATCAAACTGGTTGTTATGGAGTAAACAATATTCATGTTACGGGTGAGTCTGTACTATTTCGATAAACTTCTTTCTGTGTCTTAATTATGGTACTAACGTTTTGATATCAGTAAAGCGAGGAGTTGTTGCATCTTAATGGATAGCGCAAAATCGATACTCCTTCGCTATATTATCTCCGGAATCAAAGTCACTTGAAGTTGGATAATGAACGTAGGGCTAACAAACAGTTAGCCGGTTTCTGTCGGCAGGTCATTAAAGTGACCAGTAATTGACTGAGACAATTTTTCTTTTAAACAAGAATGTGTTCATGTATCACTTTGGTGAATTAATAATTTGTCGACCATAAAAGGTGATGAAATGGAGATTTGCTTATATTATGATGATATCATATGTTTGTGCATTTACTTTGTGTTTTCATTCATTTCCTCATCATAAATTTTGTGGTAAATATCTTGGCTTAAATTTGGAGAAGTTATATGCCCTGTATAAAATTCTGCGGTAAGCTATAAGGAAAGCGGCTAAATTTTTGCGCCCTTACACATTTCCACGAGAATTACGGTGGGGATAGTATGCGCCTCTTATATGCGCCGACGAACTTTAAAAGGCTAGTGCGCCTATTGTGCATTTTGTATACGTAGTAAAGGAAACAACGAAAGATGCGCATTTAAATTGCGCCCTGTACATATACGACGTCGAGCGATAATGAGTGTCGCATTTGTTCAAATGATATTCAGAGTTAATATCATCTCTTCCCGTAGCCTAAAATATTGTCGGAAATCGGTTAGTGAATTAATTAAATTGCATCAATACCGTATGCAACTAAGTCTGTTTTGAAAATTAATAGACACGACAAATTGGAAAAAAGCTATTGTGGTAGGCATATTTGAATATGAGAACCACAATTATACCGTACCACAGGAAGTGGGAAAATACGGGACGGTAGCGTTTATGCCGAACTTGATTGAGCTCCGCTATCGTTGTGACATAAAGGAAACAGTACGAGCACTTAAAGTGCTGTTCATTGTTGTTGATCTCTATCAGTCGTCTTGGCAGGACTGGAACTGACATTGCGATATGATTTATGTTCACAAAATTCATTTGCATTTTACTGTGGATTTTACATGGCAATGTAAGTCCTTAAATTTAATCCAGCAGGCAGTAAACGAGAGAGAAAACCTGATCAGTCATCTCTCCTGGGTTGCATCTTATTGTTTCGACACCCAGTATCTACCTTGATTGGTAGAATATTGTGGACAGTCTGCCGATGAGACATACCCGCTTGAATTTCAGGGGGAGAATCGTCGACAATATTGGTTAATTCCAATTGTTTCTCATTTAAATTCTCACATCGATAAGTGCCTGAGGTGTTGGAGATTACTCTTTTGCTAGGATTAGCAAGAGTACGCTGCTAGATTCGGCATAAATCAAAGTCCTTGTAAGGCCTGCCATGGAATCACAACGGTTGTTTCGTCTACCAGCATAAACGAAACCTCTTAAAAGAGGTATGTCAATCTAATCAGATAACGTCCATATTCTCTTTGGGTTATGAGTTGATATCTCCTGACGAGGAGCAATCCATAAAAGTTGTGTTGATATCTCGTGGAGAGAAATATCTGCATGTTTAAACCGGTACAAAATGGATAGAATATCCCCGTACTCTAGAGAATGATGTTAGTGATTATCAAACTGGTTGTCAATAGTGTTCAGAGTAGCTACTGAAACTATTGTGGATAAATATCCCCCTTTGCAAAGGAAAATCGACAAAGTTTACATGGTTGGCAGATTTGGACCTAAGTCCATATTGAGTGGTTTTCTCACTTCTTTACGCTTTGAGGATCTCAGTCCTAACATTGATTAGAAACTTGATGCTTATAGAAAGCGTGTTGAGAAAACTAAGGCCGCATTTATTCAGCGCCACCCCTTTGGCAATGAGTTTCCCCAGACACTTAATCAGGTTGATAGAGGTATAGTCTGGTAGCCATAAATGACTCGACATATCACCTGAGTGTTAAATGTGAATCTATATTCATATAGATTTTGAATGAAACTCTTGTTTGTCAATTTTTTATGTTTGTATCATCTTGGTAATGCTCTGGGCATTTGGTGAGTATTTTGTTGTCCATGTGCATCATGTGAATGGCTTAGTTGTTTCATTCATAAGCATATTGAACTTAATACTCGTAATATCATTGTTATGCTTCTGTCTGGGGACATGCTACGTTATGTGAAGCTCCACCGCGTTTGCTACTACAACAAGGTTTGCAATTTCGATGAGAAAATCTTCCCGCCATTAGGGAGAGAAAAGGCTATCACCTGAAAAAACAACGTGAATTATTCTGGTTTTCACCGGATTTGTCTCATCTTGATACGTGCAAGTCAATTGCTTCCCCGAGAAGCTGTTAATGTAGTAGTAACGTAAGTGTGTCATTGCGAACACACCACAAGTGTGGATGCCTATTAATTTGATTCAAAATGTCCTGCTGATTTTTAGAAGAGAGTACCAATAACAACAATTCAAAGATAAAACTTGTGACATCTCAGGTTTACCTGGATAGCTCAGGATGGTAACCTCCTGGGAAGCTGTTGTCGGATATCAATAGCGGTGTTTGTGTGTAAAATCCCACACCGCTGGATAACCGCGGTAGCCGAGTGTTGATAAAGTTGGTTAGTGTATACAGAGTCAAATTGCTACACAGCTCTTGTAATTACTACTGGAGTATCGGGTTCTCTGAATCAGTTTTCCTAATAACCATTACGCAAAGTTTATGGAACCTCAGATTAAGGGACTTTCCATAGAATGCGTGTTTACAGAGAAATCTGGTATAATGGTGTTTGGTGACATTTTGTGTAGAAGATTGTGTTAACCCACTCTCTACATGAGAATGTCATCACATGAATGATTGGTTAAAGGAGAGTTTCAAGTGGAATAATAGTTTCTCAGAAGAGGCATAATTTCCGGATGCAGACGAACGCCTGATGATGTAATGACCATATCTAGGTATTTGCGGTCCAGACATCCAATAATGTACGCCATGATGGATGCAGGTGGATGCTTGTGCTGAGTGAGAAATGAAATCAACTAGTACGTAGAGCAAAGTATGTCACATAAACTTGAGAATGAATATTAAGATATGTATTCCTTGTCATGGATGCATTTACCTTCTTGGTATTTGATCAGCCTGGTAGTCCTTGCAGGACTCGGCATGCATCTAATAGGTATGGTTAACGCAATACGTGAAAATCTTTGAAGGTTTTCTGTTCTCAGCAGACACACCATGTCACAGTATTCACTAGAATTAATCGAGTCTTGTTCGGTTTGATGTACGTAGACGACTGTAGTATATCGTCTAGGTGAATACTTAATAAGCAAGGAATATGTAGATAATCTTATGCCCATGAACTTTGTATTTACTAGGTTTGATGATTACAACATCAACTTGATTGGAACTCCTGAGAAGTCTCCAAAGCACAAAAATGCTTAAAGAAGGAGTTCGAGATGTATGTCTCGGTAAAACAAAATCTCAATCCGTCGATTGAGTTATAGCTAGCGGTCCGTTAATTTCGCCAATTTTAAAGGAATTGGGCATGTTTAATGGGCAGGCTAACATAATTACAATGTACGATCTCTTATTTAAGATTGATCGGTATACATCTCAACAAAGGAGATTTATTTCTCCGTGGCTTACACTACGTATAGATGTGTAAATGGTATATTAGCTGAAATATGCTATAATTACCTGAAATTGGTAAACATCTAAGTCTGGTTCTATCTACCAGCACCAATATCGAGACATTGGTCTGGAGAAAATTATTTATCTTCGTGGTACCAGTGAGCTTGATCTTCTGTGTAAAAGATCGCAGAATGTCTCCCACAGAGAAAAGTTAAGCAACTGTTTAAGTTTTCATGTTCATCAGGTTTGCAAAAGCAGTTAAATATTTTCATAGCTAGCAGAGGAAAGTTTTTTCCTCCAATCTGGTATGATTGTTCAGACGAAGCCAGTAGAAAATAAAAGGGTTGCTACTGCCAGACGATCATCGAGAAAGTTGCACGGAGGAAAATCCGACCAAGTCTCACGAGTTAAAGAAGCTGTTGATGACATAAAGAAGGTTCATGATCCCATTCAGTATTACCTCAGACACAATGATCGACTAAGGAGGCTACTCATCAGGGGGAGTAAAAACGTGGTAGATCATGGATATTGGACATTTTGGACTTTTACGCTTTGTACTCTTTTTCCTTAGTCAAGGTTTTTCCCACTGGGTTTTCCTTGTCAAGGTTTTAATGAGGCAAGCGAGTCTAGTGCGGTTCACATTTCAGAAAGACTGTACTCTTTTTCCTTTGCCCTGGTTTTTGTCCCTCGGGGTTTTCCCAGGCAAGGTTTTAACGAGGCAGCATTTGTGAATCCAGCAACATTTCCGGACGACGTCTGTTGTACTCTTTTCCTGTGCTCAGGTTTTTGCCCGGCGTGGTTTTCTTGAGGAAGTTTTTAATGAGGCAACATGTACATCGACGTCAACAATAGTATGAGTTTTTTGGCGGTTAGGTTTTGTCCCAAGTGGTTTTCCTGACGTAGGCGCACAGGTTTTTGCCCCAAGTGGTTTTCCTAGCGCAAGCATTTGGTTTCCCAAGAGGTTTTCCAGATGCGGTAATTTGACAAAGGAGAAATTTTCATACGGACCATATTCATTTTGAACCTCAAGTGTTGTACTCATTTTCCTTGGACCAGTTCTTGAAGATTTTTCTGGCAAGGTTTTGACGAGACAACGAACGTTGGAATGATGGTCCAAGGAGGAGTGTTATATAAGCATGATGTTTGTGGCCCATCATTTACCCATCAAGGGCAAGTCGGTAATATTGTATTACATGCACACCACTGTGATGCCATGTAGCAGAACATATGTCACCCATATGATTTACATGGTATGCAAGCTTAAGCCTATAAATAGGCTGTTTATGTACTCGTTTCGTGATGATGAGAATATACGAAGAATAAGCACTCTTTTCTCCTTTCCATCTTGTCTCTTTGGCTTTGCATTTCAGTATACATAATACTTCTGTTTTGCAAAAATGAATGTTCAAAATGAATCGATAAAAAACATAACAGTTCTCCTTTTTTTTATCACACTGGCAAATTCATTTTTCTTTGGGCTAGTGGGCCAGTCCCCACGCATTACACCATTCGTTTTTCTTTTACTAATAATCTGGGTTCGTGAGTTACTTCCCATCGTGAAAAGAAACGGTCCAACCAAATTAATCCCACTCCGGCACTCCCCAAAATATAGAGCGTCATGTTTCCTTGTCAAGGTTTTAATGATACATAATAACAACTAATAACCCACTACAAAATCTCTCCCTCAGAGATTCAGAATCCATTTGCAGCTTTTTTCCTTACCTCCATTAACGCTCTGGTTTTTTCTTTTTTAACTTGAGAGTAACTCTCCTCAACTTTTGAAGATGGTTATCTTTCACATCCATGATCCTGTTTACTCCTACAGCTCTACTGAAGAAGAAGAAGAAAACATTCATACATCTTTTCAATGTTATGGTTCAAAAAGAAATCGTCGAACTCAAATCTTCAATGTAACTTTCTTTGGAAGAACCATTCTTACTACAGTAACATCAAAACCTAGTGAGATTAGGAACTGGATTTACAACAGTTTGTATCACAATCGTTATCATCGTTACAATCTTGTTGTTGGAGTTGGTGTACAATGTTCCACGAATAGTTCTGATGATCCTGCAGAAACTCTTCAAATCTGCATCGGAACTAGATGTTTGATCATTCAGCTTTCTCATACACCTTACGTTCCTCAAATTCTTCGAAGATTTTTATGTAATGTGAATATAACTTTTGTTGGAATCTGGAATTATTCTGATAATAATAATCTTTTGAAATCAAATTAAAACATCAATTATCTGTTTCAAAACTGATTAATCTGAGCAATTATAGAACTGAAAATCATCCATCTAGTGGTTCTATGGAGAATTTGGTTAGGGATCATCTTGGTTTTGAAGGTGTGAGAAAAGATGTAAGGATTGGTACAAGTGATTGGAATGCTGAGAATCTTAGTTGTGATCAAGTTCAGTATGCTACTATAGATGCTCATGCTTCATTTGAGATTGGTAAGAAAGTAAGAGCATGGAAGGATGAAAATAAGAGCATGAAACTGAGCAGGAAAAGAAAAAGAAATAAGAGCATGGAACTGAGCAAGAAAAGAAAAAGAAATTAAGAGCATGGAAGGTTGAAAACTGATAAGACGACTCTTGTTCTTGCTGTTGCTGATGAGGTTGGATCATTAACTTACTTGACTGTTGCTTGTTTGGTTATTTTGGAGGTGGTGGTGGTGGTGGTGGATATTTTGATCAATGGAAGAAAAGTACAGTTTCTTCTTCTTTTTGGTGTTTTCCTTTTGACTGTTTTCATCAAGTCCAGTACTAGTAATTAGTAGATGTTTTTGTTGCTTTTAAAGGAGGTTTCATTTTAGTTGCTAGTTAATCTTGATGGGATAATCATATCCTTTTGTAGTCAAAATCAATCTCATTCATGATGTTTGGGCTAAATCTTTGTAAACAATGTTGAGATGTTTGGCTAAGTGCAATTATATTACGAATCTTAGTTTTCATTTTCATCATGGATGATGTCTTTTTGTCTGCAATTTTTCAGTTTATGTTTTTACATTCCTCCATTAATGGCATTAAGTTGTTTTTTCTTATTGAAAGAGTAGCTATACTTTCTCTGAGCTTTACAATGGTGAAGTTCTAATAACCGTCGGATCAAGATTGTTTTTGAACATCTTCACACCTGTAGGATAAAGATGAGTAGGAATAAGAGGAGGTTAGTGTCATGTCAAGAGTAATATGGCAAGCTCAGAGCTAACCTCCATACATAGCTATACTGACGAGTGACGACGTTTTAGCAGCAACACTCCAACAGTTGGTTGTGTGCCCAATAAGATACAGGCAGCAAAATCACCTCTCTGCTAGGTCTCTATTTCAGTCAGTAACCTACCAAAAAGCAACGAGTTTGAATACTAATTTTGAATGAAGTAGGATAAGTCCAACATGAAACGATCTCTATGAAAGGACAATTCGGCTGCATGCATATAAATGGAAGCAGGGTTTATCGTTATCGAGGTAACCCCCCAAAAATGAAACCACTATCATATCATGTGCCTTCGTACTGAAGAGAAGTTTATGGTGCAAAGTTTTGATTATCCTCAGGTCATCGAGGCATACTCAAAGGAATCCCGGCATATTTGCCTTATTCGCCCATCCAGCTTGACGCGTTAAGGGATGGCTAAATGGGTGGGCGAAAAACCAGTTATACCCTTTCCCTTATACATAAAATGTCTGTACTACCCTTGAGAGATTATATACCCTAAACCTACCGATTAACATTTCCAAAAATCCTTCTCCTCCCCTTCTCCTCTTCTTCACTCCTTCCCCTGATTCCCCTTTCAAAAATCTCTCTATCTTCTCTTTCACAAGGTTTCAAGAGAGGAAATCGAAGAATAGAAGGAACTGAATAATGGGATCGAGAAATGTTAGGGTTTTGAGTGGATAATGAACGAATTGCAGGTGGATCTGGACAGTTTGAGGGTGTTGTTTGTGTGTGTTTTCTGTGAGATTGGATGGCTGATTATGAAGGGGATTTTCTGGCTTATTCAGTGGGTATTATGGAGATCGATGGTGAACTACAAGATGTATATGCATTTGGGATTGATTCATCTACAGATTTGGGGGTTTTGCAGGGTTCAATGAGTATATACAAAGGGCTTCTGAAATTGATACATGGGTCAGATTCAGCTGGAAATTGTGAAGACGGAGAAAGGGTCTGCTGATTGTTGGTGGAGCTACGATGCTGATTTTACAGGGAGAAGGAGCTACGTATAATACTAGAAGGAATATGGAGATGGAACCATATTTATGGTAATGGAGGAGGAAGGGGAGTAAGTGGTATGAATGATTTAAGGTTTCAAGGTGCTACGTATAATACTAGATAGAGTTTCAGATGGCTTAAAGACATGTATAATTGAATTCTTTTGATTTCTGTTCAATTTTAGATAGATTTATTTTCAGTTCAATTGATTCTATGAAGATTAACTTAATAACTATGAGAATTTTGACTATGGATATATTAGTGTTGGTTTGTGCAATTTGATGATTAGGTAGTTGTGTATTTTGAGTGTTCTTATGTTTTGGTTTGCGGAATTGTGTTATAGTTCTATGAATTTGATGTTCTGCATTTATAGCCTTGGGTATAGGCAATGGAATTTGACATCTTACAGAGAAATTGATGTTCTTGCATCTATGAACTCGGGTATTGGCAATCGATTTCGACATTTTACTGTAAGATTGGTTTTATGTTGTATCTAAATTTATGAAGTATTGTGGTTCTGGAGATTCACTTAGATTGCGCTTAATGGGATGCGGGATCCATCTGTATAGATGGATTTGTGTTTGATGTTCGGTGTGTAAGTGTAATGATATCAGCTTTGATCCAAAGAGTTGCGGAATTTGATCTAATTGGATGTTTTGCATTTTGTTTATGTGTCATCTATGTCATGAACTCAGTTCATTGTGTTACCGCATTGTTGGTTGAAGCATTTGGAGATGTTTGACATGGGGATAAAGGAAATGCCGGTTACTGTTTACAAATTAGGGGGTTGGGAGACTAAGTTTAGATCCTGTACTTGGCTGCAAGGAGAACTATGCTGTGAATAGTTTGTAGTGGAGTACTAGGTGACCTGTGCTTCGATACATTTGATATGTCCGTAGGTCTGACGTGTTGCAGAACTGTTTCCCTTGATAGGTTATGAAAAGAGGATATAAAATGCTTCAACTGTTCAATCCCTCTTCTAAAGAGAGATGTTGGCACCGCATTCTAGATTGACATAGTGAGGAAATCTTAGGTAAAACTGAGAGTGTTCATTTTAGATTTTTAGTTTGAAAATTTCATCAAAGTACTTCCTTTTGTTGTTCTTGCCCAAATCTGATTGAAAAGCAATGCAATTTGTGTGTGTTTACTATTTCATCAAAGTACTTCCTTTTGTATTACAATCCGGTAGCTTATTGATCTACCGAGTCACAAGTCGGTAGCTTATTGATGCTTGGGATGCGCTGTGTCTACTTGCTAGCTACTTTACAAACCATTTTTTCCAGCATGCTGTCCCATTTGCTTAATATTATGAGATTTTTCATAGTCAATTTGGGGTATGACTGCTCATATGCTACTCCGTCGCTGCTTCAAAGTCAGTTATTCTTATCTGACAGTTTACATTTCTGATGTAACATGGATTTTGGTGTTTTTTGTTGCATAATTTGGAAATTGTACATTGAGATGTGACACTGGAACCATACGTATTACACTATTGCCTATGATGTTGTTACCATACATACACATCCTTTTAGTTTTATTTTTATGTTCTTATGCTACAATTGTCCCTATGGGTGTCTATGTAGGCTAAATTGTATTAATAATGAATCTGTGGTGCAATGGTAGCACACTTGACTTCATGTCAGGAGATGAACTTGGCTTACATGATGTGCATGTTAGGTGCAGTATAAGATAGTATGGTTGCTCTGTCATACATAACTTTCATGTATAAGTGTCCATCTTGATGCAAGAGTAGTAGTATCTTTTAGTAAATTGAGAATCTGTGGTGCAATGGTAGCACAAGTGACTTCATGTCAGAAGATGCGTGTTCGACTCACGCCAGATTCACTCGGTAGATTTTCCATATACCCGAGCTACCGAATAAGCTACATTCGGTAGCTTTTTTAAGCTGCCGATGATAAAAGAAAATTGCAATTAGAGTTTCTATTTTTCGCCCAGAAAAACTAGGGTTTATGTATGAACATCATAACTCGGTAGATAAAGCTACCGAGTATGATAATTTACAGAGTCGGTGGCTCATTTGCTTACCGAGTACTTATGGATTATACACTACTCGGCAGCTCTTTGGACTTACCGAGTATGATTTTTCGTATCATATTTTTTCTGTATAATTTTTAAGGTATAATCGGTTGCAATGTTGGCTGCCGAGTAACAATTTTTCTTACTCGGTAGCTCTTCTTTTTGCCGAGTATGTTTGTGTTGCCGAAGGATTTAACACCACTCGGTAACTCATTTATTTATCGAGCTACCGAGTAAGTGTACTCGGCAGCTATATTGTTTTACCGAGGGTCACTCGGTTTCTTTTTACTAAAACGGTTTCTTGTTTTACCGAGGGTCACTCGGTTTCTTTTTATTTATCCGATAAGCATGATGATTCAGATACTTCGTTGCACTTGGGGTGCATACTACTTTGTCCTGAGTCCACATACTCGATTTGTTCTCTCTTCGTATACTTGTGAAAATACCAAGGATAGTTGCTCAATATGGAATTCACTCTTTATCATTTTTTAGGTTGGTACCAGATGGATATTACAAGAAGAAAGCAGCAGAGAGAGCTTTTAGTGTCGCTTTTGCCATCAACCAAATACTTGCATTTGTTTCACCTCAAAATTGGAGGTTTCTGTGCTTCTTGGTGGATGTTTTGCTACTAGTTTGCAAATTGTCCATTGTCAGATGAATTCAAGACTATTTAGCTATGCTAGAGGCTACCAAATGGGCATTCTCAAATGATGCAGCTAATGTAGCTGGCTAAAAGAGATCGAGCTGGTCAGGTTTTAATGTAGGTTCTCTAGACCATGATACATCTTGTTGAATACATAACGGTAAAAATTAGTTGCATTTTGATATTAATATTCAAATACAGTAAAAAAACTAGCTAATTTTAACTACTTGGATTAAAATTGCTTCCTTTGCTGAAAGCTATCAAGAAATTTATTTCTACCCGACAAAACTTCAGAAAACAGCTTATTCACATCGTCTTTTAAATTCCCCACCATCTTTCCCAGTGCCTCTAATTTGCCTCTCAATTCATTTACTGCACCACTAAGAGGCTCACTCTTTCCATTACCAGTCGCAATTAACCGACCCACACATCCATTTACATCATCCACTTCCTTTAACACACTCCTTTTCTCTTTAATCTCTTCACAAATCTTGCTTAGTTGTAGGCTGATCAGTGGCGTCGACGAGAAAGCTGACAACTCTGTTTTGTTCATTTCTAATTGAACATCTCCATGGATACTCGAATCGATAACTTTGCAAACCCAATACCCAATAATGTAAACTGTTTCAGGAAGAGTAAGAGTACTCGGTAGCTTATTTTTTTTATCGAGCTACCGAGTAAGAGTACTCGATAGCTCTATTGTTTTACCGAGGGTCAATTCTCCACACTCGGTTGCTTTTTTGCTTGCCGAGTAGTACTGGAAAGAATCACTCGGTAGCTAATTAAGCCACCGAATATAGATGAGGTTTGGCCAATATTCTGTACCAAAAACAAATATGAATCGGTAACCATTTGAGCCACCGAGTATACATTCGGTAGCTTAGAAGTCTACCGAGTATACATTCGGTAGCTTAGAAGAGATTTCGAGCGACCGAATGGTTACTTTATTGTGCATGTACGGATGGTGGTTGGGATATTCGGTGGCTCCATTAATGGTCTGGATCTACCGAATATTCTAACTGCAACATTCAAAGCATGCAAACTTTGATTTTTCATACGTCAATCAACCATTACAAGCTAATGGGTTTCAAATTAGAGAACTACCTGATCATTTGGAGTCGAGTTCACTTCCTTTCCCTTCTTTGATTCTTGATTTTCTTCCAAACACTCTTGTTCATGGCTTTTCTCTAGAATGGTAGAGTTCCAACAATCCATGGCTTCTTTAACGTAAGAGGAATTCGTAGCATGATCATCTTCAACTTCTAAAAAAAAACTTCTTCTTCTTCTAACTCCCTCTCAAATGAAATTTTTTTTTGAGAAGAACTAAAGTAATCGGTGGCTAAGTAGCTAAATTAGTAATTAGGTTAGCTTAATCGGTAAATTGTTTTGAGTTAATCGGTAGCTTAATATGTGGGGGTATTTTAGGCACTGAGATAAGGGATAGCCTAATTACACCCGGGTGATCGAGTTTTGAAATTTTTTCGAAATATGCCGGGATCCCTTTGAGTATGCCTTGATGACGTGAGGTTGATTATCTCACAAACGAAAAATGAGATTTGAGTAGATGTCCGTTCACGTCATCACGGGTAAAGGTGGAAAACGAGATTAGGCTATAAACTCTTCCCTTTCTTTATGCGTTTCATTTACTTTGGCTAATTTGCTGATTATGAAAAATTGGACAAAAAGAATAACAGTAGTTCTGGAGGGACCGAAATTTTGACTAATCCAAAACTAATTCGGTCCCTCTAGACACATTAGTGGTGGATTAGTTTAGGGTTAATGGTGGATTAGCAGTGGGTAGGGCTGTCAATAATAATCCGATATCCGATATCCGTTTGAATTTATCCGAGATCCTATAGGATATTATCCGTTATATCGGATATCGGATATCGGATTTTTTTTCCTTCTTAACATATCGGTATCGGATTAGGCTCTATCGGATATCCGATATCCGTTAGGGGAGGATGTATTTGTAATTTTACATCAAAACCTTTCCCCATAACAGAACTCAATTCAACCACATCACCTTTCTTCAAACCACAAAGCAACTGAGCAATAGAGCCTTCAATACTCTTAACCAAGAATTGAAATTCACCATTAGACGAAGAAGATTTAGGTGAAGAATAAGCAATAGCTAAGAAAGAAGGTTTCTCAATCTCAGGTAATTTCACTTGTATATATTGACCTGGTTTTGTATAAAAAGAAATCAAATGAGGTGAATCTGAGACGTTAATCGTTATATTGTACAAATCTTCAGCTGCTTTTGTTAACGTTTTTAATGGTGCTGGTGTCCAAACTGCTGTGTCTTGACGAACACAAGCTGAGATTGCTGTGTTTAAGGTACGACGATGATGTCGGCGTAAGAAAGACATGGAACGGAATCGGACATTAGGGATTTGGTGGTTTTGGGACAGACAAGAGGGAGAAGAAGAAGAAGAAGGGAGAGAAGAAGTGAGGAGAGACATTTCGTATTGGTTTTGTGTTTGTTTGGGGAGGAAGAGAGAAAAGTTTGGTCCGTCACTGAATCGCCGCCAATGTGGGAGGGAGGTGGTGCCTGATAAATTGTCACTTGTGTGGTTCACATGTTTGATGTCATCCACAGATATGTTGAACTTGAGTGGAGGATAGCCTAAGAAATCGGATTGAAGATGGAATTGGAACGGAATTTGAAGAAAATCGATAGCCTAAGAAATCAGATAAATATCCGATATCCGATAGCTTAACGCTATCGGTAATGATATCTGATTTTCGATATCCTATAGGATATTATCGGATATCGGATATCCGATAGCACTAATACTATCGGTATCGGATTTGCCAATATCCTATAGGATATCAAAGATTGACAGCCCTAGCAGTGGGTTAGGGTATGTGACACATTAGGGGGTAATTAGTGTTGGTTAGTTTTTTTCTCGGTCTGTTAGGATTTATTGAAAGAATAATGGGCATTTTAAAGCAATTGCTAAACTCCCTGTCGAACTGTGTTTGTTAATGACTAAACAACTTCTAATTAATTAGTGTTAATTATATGAGGGGATCCGTGGACATGCTTAGACAAACAATATCTTACAATTTTGGTTCCATTTTTTTTATAAAACTGAAACTGACAATAAATTTGAAGCTAATATTTTGGTGATACGTTTTTTTTTTTTTTTTTTTTCTTTGAAGGAAAGATTTGGCACTTTATTAAGGTGAGAAGAAGAGTACAAGGTGGAGGAGCCAATGGCTTATAGCAACATTACAAACATACACCTCCCTGGATTCAACCCTATCATAGTACCAAAAGGAACTGAGCCCAACTATGATCGAGGTTACTCTCACAAACCAAGGAAGGGAAAACAAAAGTAAACAACCACTCACGCATGAAGGGCCTACACCTAGAAAGATCACCACAGTATACTACTAACACCATGAAAACAAAAACTAAGCTAACTACCGTTACTGGTTGACCCAATACCATCAGATGTACTGTTGTCACCGGAGACAGGCTCCTATACGTAGCAGCCGTGCACTTAATTTTGAGGGGTGCTTCTCCTGCTCGAAAGGTTATAGAGTTGCTGATGAATTCCATGGAACAGAGAAAGCTTGCAGTGATCGTCGAAGCTATGTACAAGTGGTGCATGTAGTGGGGTGAGCATTATGGTTGTTGTTGTGGCGCTGGTATCCTTGGTAGTGCCTGCAGCAGGCTGAAGATCAACTTTCATATTTACAAATCGATGTAACCATTGGTGAGCATCAGTTACAGGTGGTGTGAAATGCCCGATTAAGGTTGTCAGATACTGATGCACTCTCTGACAGCCTTGTCCATCACTAGGCATAGGAAAACGCCCAATAAGAGCTGTCAGGTACTGATGCACACCCTGACAGCTCTCCCACTTAAACTTCATTAACTTTTAACCCAACTCCAAAGAACAACTTTCGTTCTAGAAGAGAGAATCATTCTCAAAAGCGAAAGAACCATCCCAAGTTACAACAACAAAACTACGTTGTTTATGAATTATCAGATAGGATGACTGCTCTCATGCAAAATCAAGAGAATATTTGTGTTGCTTTACGAAATTTTTCTGGGAAAGCATCTACCTGGAATCTTCATAAAGTACTTACTACACTTTGGAGTCCCATGCAGATCACCAAAGTAGATCCTACAAACAAATCAGGTATTTTTCAGATTATTCTCTTGGATCCTTCACATAAAAAGGTTGTTCTTTCTCAACAAACTTGGGTGTTTAATGGTCCGGTCTACCAAATTGAGGATTGGGAAAACTTTGTTAAGTACCCGGAAATTTGTTTTCTTAAAGAAAATTTTTGGACCCAAGTTAACTTTCTACCGGATTCTCTTAAGAAACTTGAAACCTCATAGGTGTTATAGAAGCAAAAGATACAGGTGTGGGTTTTGAATTTAGACTTAACAAAATACCACCGGAGGTAAGAATTCAGATTGATCTTACTAAGCATGTTATGTCGGGAGGGATTTAATGTGGAAGTTCAAAAAAAGCCACATTGGGTTCAATATGTATATCTTGAATTTGCCAGTTGTGTGCTTTAATTGTGATTTTTTGAATCATGTTGCAATGGACTGCACTGCAAATTTAGGGAGACTTCGTGTTTTCTATCCTAGTTTCCTCTTTGATCAACTCAACAACAATATGAGGAGATTTATTCATGACACATTTCATTGGACATTATCAACACCTTCAAATGAAGACATTGTTGATGCAAATCCTTTGCATGTCACCAACACTACTCCTTCTATGGAATCTCCCTTTGATGATGATCAACAAATCTCCAACATGCGACAACAAGTTCATGAAAGTAGACTAAAAGGTAAACTATCCCAGTTCCTTGTCATTGACCTACCAGACTCTCCCTCGTCATCTTCAGCCGTGGACCTGGATATGCCTCTAATTTCATGTTCTAAACCTCCAGCTCAGTTGACAACTGCCAGACAAGTTCCAAAATTGCTAGCAAGCAGCATGGCAGGGTATAAGTGGATGCCGGTCACTCCTAAATCTTCTTCTAATAATAAAGTTTCAGGGAGTGCTTCCACTGCATCTCGATCCCTTTCCCAAACCATTACTGCTGAATTAAATGAGGAGTCGAACATTGCTACTCTGAATCATCTCAATTTACTTCAGAAACTGAGAAAACAAAAAGAGAAAAACGTTGACAAAATTTTCTATGAGAACTCTATTTTAGCGGGGGTGCCATTATCAGAAATCAGTGTGCAAGAAGACAATTCAAATGTTAGGACACCCGCTACTCAAAATCTGGACTCAATTAAGGAAGTCCGTCTATGAACCTGACTAACAATATTCCCGAGCTACAATATCTCATTAAGCCGGAATTGGGGAATCTTCCAAGATTCTTTTTGAAGGAATATATTCAGGATATCTGTCAGTTTCTTTAACATCAGGATACTAATATCTCCTTGCAGGTTTCCTTGCTCAATGGAGTTCCAAATGTCGCAGTGAGCTATACCCATAAAATGGAGAAAAGAAGTTCAAAATCCAAAGCGTTGGCTATAGATGCTTCTCATCTAATGCCACCACCTTCACGTCGAATTTCTCCTTCTAATGCAGATGTTAATACTGATTGTGTCCAACGAACTGACAAGCCTGATGATGTGATCCTCAAACCCTACTCTAGAAGAGGAAGACCAAGCTCTCGAAACAATGCCACTATCATTAAGGAAGTTGTTACCTCGGAATTGACAACATCATCTCTACCGGCAAAGAATCAAAAGTTTGTACAAATGCAAGAGGGTTCACATGATAACTCCTCAGTTCCAGCCGTCCAGAATTGTCTTGAGGTACCTAGAACAAGAACCAGGAAGCTTAGGTCAAGGAGGCCTTTCACAACAGTGTCACAAAATTCCAGACCAGCCTTCAAAATGACGGTGGAAGATCTCTCTTTCGATGAATAAGTGGTCGTTGATGCACTATCGAATGGACTGCGAGTGTTGGATGAAAACTAACACTCGCATATGCAATGAACAATTGGGACAAGAACTATCAGAAAATAAACCCACTTTCTGGCAGTTCAAGGAGAGTGGCCTTCCACTCTCTTGTTTACACTGCTTGTTATTGAAGACCGCAAATGGAATTGCCGTTGTGTTGCATTTCGTCCGACAGTTTCTGCACATGGTGTTACATATGTTTGGCTTGGTTACTATCAGGTTCGGTTGAAGATTTGGGGCTACCTTATTAGGTGGTCTGCGTTAAAGACTTTGCAGTCTTGGCACCAGTACTCCTTTTGGTGTTTTAGAATGGGTTCGGTTGTTGGTTTCGTGGTTGTTGTTGGTCCTTGGTCATGTGTTAGAAGCTGGTTGGATTGTATGAATGTTTTGGGTCCTTGTAATTTACCAAGAACAGTTGTATGGGATAGAGTTAGCATTGTTTGGTCTGTCAGTGTAGATGGTGAAAAATGAGAGAGGGACAAGATTGTCAAAACACTCTCGAAACCATGTCTTATTCAAGGCAATCGCCTATTCAGGCTCATCTCTCTAGCTCAGAATGCAACCCATTCCATGAGCCGAACAAAATCTCTATGAGCTCTCTCTTACAACTCCGGTGGGGAGGGTAATATCATAGGGCAGTACTAATGATCTCACCAACATATTAAACCCATTGATCAGCTCAGAGCCAGACCTCGCTTGATGGTACACGGTGAAGAATCAACAGAGACGTGTCCTCATGGATTTCCTCTTAAATACGACTCAACATACGAGTCTCGGTGCAAACCTCAGGAATATTGGAGCTCCAGGCCGGTCCGGAGCTCCCTGAGAAGCATACACCAGCCTAAACAGGCCTAAGCAGACCTAATCTCAGGTTCAGGAAGGTCTAGCATACCATGGATAAATACGCCATGACCTCAGGTGTGTCGTAGCATAGGCACTCACACCACGACTAAGGCACAGGTTGCCCCAAAGTCGACCTTGGCCAGACGCCAAAGCCATAAATGCCACATAGCATGGCACCACAAACCATGAGTCACCATGGATTCACACAATTCAGCATTGGCCAAGAAGCCAAGGCCATGGCGGAAAACGCCTCAAACCTACAAAAAGCATGGCCACAAACAGGCTAGCCTTGGCCATAGGCCAAGGCCGTGGCGCCATGAGCCATGGCGCCCCCACATCCAACGTCAAAACACGTTATGAACTGGCCTTGGCCAAACGCCAAGGCCGTGGCGCCAAGAATCATGGCGCCACCATAACTCCCGTCAAAATACATTATGAACTGGCCATGGCCTTTGCCAAGGCCGTGGCGCCATGAATCATGGCGCCACCATAGCTCCCGTACATTATGAACTGGCCTTGGCCAAAGGCCAAGGCCGTGGCGCCATGAATCATGGCGCCACCATCACTAGCGCCAGACACGCAGTTTCAATTTGGCCTTGGCCAAAGACCAAGGCCATGGCGCCATGAGCCATGGCGCCAACTTAACTAGCGCCAAAGCGCCATCAAGCACTTATGGCCTTGGCCAAAGACCAAGGCCACTCCTATACTTGTGTCCAGGAGACACTACATTATGCTGGTCACGACAATCAGACGTACAAACCTACTCTACTCAACTCAACTACGCAATATCCGCGTATCACTCGCTCGAGATATCAAAACATCACACGGGGGGATAACTTTAGGGGTATTGGTCTGGCGGTCTACGGCAGTTGAAAGAAACTGATGGAGGTAGTGGGCAGTTGCGAGAAGATGGCGCGAGTGGGCATGTTCCACACAACTCAGGCAGTTACGGAAACCAACGCATGTCCTTCACTCCTCCACTCTTCCATGACGTCCACCTTCTCTGTCGAGAGATCAGGGTGAGTTCAGACTGTAAATAGAGGATTCCTCTATCTTCCAAGGCAGAACATGAAGAACATCAAAAAAACGTTCAGAACACACAAAAAAAACAACCAAGAGCCTCAGAGAAAATACCTGAGAATCGAAACACGTTCTAGACTTGGAGATTTCCAGTCGACTTCACGACGGAGATCTTGAACTCTCACACCCAAAACACATCCTCAACCTGATCTCAAATTTCTTCGTTGTTTCCCTCCCTAGACCAACCTCTATCCTCTCTGTGGCCGAAGCAAGACGGGAACGGCCATCCTTGGTTTAGGCTTGTCTTGTTCGACTTTGATCTCCGAGCACTACGAAAGTACCCAGAGACGGTACATTGTTTTTCCAGGTAAAAACAGTTGGCGACCACAGTGGGAGATCATTCTCTCGGTTCCAGAGAAACTCGCTCAAAGATGGTTGAACTAAGGACGGGATCAGATACCAAAACCCCAACTCTTCAACTGACGGTGATGTAGCCTCCAACGCAGCACCTACCAACCCACCTACATCCAACAATACACTCAACGTACCCGTTACCCAAGAAACTTCCCCTTCAACACCTATCATCTCAGCTATACCCAACACCCCAATGACGAAACAGCAGTTGGTGGAGCTTTGCATCAACGGAACGATTCCCGTATACCGAGCCCTCTTGGAGAACCTCCGCTTCCAGACCTTCTCTGAACTCCATCAAGCTGCGAAGAGGTCTGTCACCACTGCACCTGCTTTGTTGGAAAGAACCATCACCCGAACGAGGAACGAGTCGCCTATGGCCGCACACCGCAAGAGCGACAACCAACCGACCCAAGGAGCCCTCGAGCCTACACCACCTCTTCTTTCCCCAGGAACGATGGAACCGGTCATGCACAAGAACATGTCTCACGTTTCCTGGAATCTCCGGGGAAATACGGATACAGTCATGCCTTGAGGCTTAACGAGTTCCCGAAGTCTCTTATCGGAGGGGCTTACCAATGACTCTCGCCGAAATCCAGGAGGCAGCAGCGAAGTCCACCTCTATAATACCCACGCCGAGGGAGAGGACTCAACTACTATGGCGTGGAGAACTCACTGAAGAAAACAATAAAAGCTTGCATAACGACCGGAAGAGAAAAACGGGAGAATATCTCGCTGAATACCAAGCACAGGACCCAACGGCGCGAAGCGCGATACCGGAGACTTGCAACAACGACAAGAAGGAGTTGATCCACCAAACGACCTCACGGCAAGCAACTTGGAAAAGCTACTACGAAATCGAGAAAGAGAAGTGGCGCTACCTATCCACATCGAACACCGTACCAGCACGAAGTACGGAGGAAAGGCCCTGCCACGGGAGGTATGCATCCAAAACGCAATAATTCAGCTCTGGGACCCCCAAACGAGAACGTGAACCAGGGAGGACCACAACAGCCGGAGATGCGGAGCCAATTCGGAGATACCAGACTACCCGATTCTCATGGAGGACGTACTAGAGTTTCTAAACACTTGGATCCAGGACGGAGTAATCGGACTCCCTTCGAATCAACGCCCTCCTACAGCCGAAGAAGTAGCAAGCCCAAGATCTTCCGAGACAAGGTGGAGTCCGGGGAATTGCGCCTACGAAACGAAGGAGTGTGTCAAGATCCCCCATCCGTTCGAGCACTCACCTTCCTGAGGAGCCTGTGAATGAGAGAGTGGAGGAGATAATGCGAGGACTCTCTATCTCTCGAAACCACAACGAAAAGACATGTTCACAGCACTCAACACGGTAGCATCAGGAAAACTCCTACCCTTCAAGGAAGTGCAGACAATGTGCAGACAATGTCCAAGCAAGGGCGGCCAACAGAAATACAAAGCTGGGGACTTCTCACAACCACTCTCGAAGACGCTCATCGACCCGGGATCCCCAGTAAACATCATCTCAGCCACTTACGGGTGGATCGACCTTCCCGTCGAAATCGCCACGATCCCAACCATAGCGGAGTTTCACATTGTTAAGGGTGTCCTTGAAAGCGACATGATGCTGGGACGCCCATGAATCCACAACAACCAGGAGACGCTCCCTCTGGAGTTCATGGAGCATTTTGTACAAAAGAGCAGCAAGGCGCCTGCAGAACCTAGGGGAGTTGATGAAGACCCCATCAATCAAGAAGGTACTTCGTCCACCCCTCTCTTATTTGATAGCCTGCATTCACCGAGTCACCGGGGACTCACCATGAGGAAAGCTACTCGAGAGAACAAACCCTGAAAACCGGCAGTAGACATCGGCACAGCCATAAGAATCTCCATCAAAGCCCTCCCGGAGTCTGAATTGTACGTGACAAGCTCCGAGGAGAAGGTGAACTCATCCCCTACGACATACCACCCGAAGTCTTAGAGACCATCCCAGACTTCAAAGAATATGCAGAACTGTTCAACCTCAAACGAAAGGCAGGGGAGAACGCAGTTACATATGCTACCACCCTAAAGGAAGAGGAAGTGCCAAGGACGCCAACCTCGGAGGAACCAGCCAAGTGTCGAGACGATCTTCCGGAAAGACGGATCAAGACCCAAGTTGAAGTCTCGACTCATCCCAAGACTCTAACCACGAAACCGTCAACAAGTTCACAAGCCAAAAGAACTCCCAGATCTGCCGCTAATACGAACACCGCGGCGATCCCCGTCTAGGATGACGAGATGATCCCTACTCAAAGAGAACCTCAACATGGAGAGAGCCACAACTCGAATACGCCGCAAAATACGATTTGAAGATACCACTCCAGAACCCAAAGGAGGAGACGACGCCAGCACCGACTAACGTGCCCACACAGAGTGAAGAAGGACCCCTTCCCCAAAGGATGAGCATCGACACCACCGAGTACTGAGACTCAGAAATTCTCGGAGCCCCACTGGCAGAGCCTGCACTTGGTACGACAACCTTACCCGACATTGGAGCTCTGCGAAATGATCCTTATCTACTGAGCCCTCCGTGAAATTGCAAAAGACTTGCCTTGCCTGCACCAGCGTTACTGGAGAGGGCCAGACCCCTAGGAAGCGGAGAGGCTTGTGATGCCGACGACGACATCAACCTCATCAACGAGTCGTACAACAACAACTTACCTTCCGTGAGTACCATCACCGAAGGAAATAAGAGGAAGAGTTCAGCTACAGAGGTGACACACCCAGAGCATACGACTTCAAGCTCGCTTTGAAAACTTCAGGTGACAGTATGGGTCGGACCACAACACAAGTCACGGCGCCACGAATCACGACGCCCCAATCTAGGACACCACGAGTGATGGCGCCACAAGTCACGGCGCTGCAACCATTGGAAAGAGAATGACGACGAGACACGGGACTTCCAGCAACCAGCCAGGAACTCCAGAGTTTGGGACTCTCAAGACAAAACAAGCATGTCCAACAGTCCAACTCTGCTACTCGACCAAGAGAAACCCCTTGGAGAACCAAGAAGTGGAGGTGCATCTCTATCTCGTCCACACCAACCTCCTTATCCGAAAGACCCCTCTCTCATGGGATGCTCCTCATTGAAGGAAGTTCAGACTTCAAACTTCCGAAGCCGCAAGACGATCAACCACAGCCGTCCCTGTCTTGACAGGAAAGGATCCAAGCTACAAGGATTGAAGAAGCCCGTGATAACAGGAGACCCGTCGACAACCAGGCGATAGGGTATCAATACAATACAACTCAAAGGGTCCCAAGAAAGAATGTGACCCAACCACAAGATGCAGATCTGCAACAACAATCGCGAGGAGTACGAGGACTAAAGCCTATACAGGATCCCCAGACTCATGATCTTCGACGAAGTACTAGAGCTACTAGACACCTGAATCAGGAAGGGGCAACCGGATTACCCCGACCCATAAGTCTCAACAACTAGAGAGAACTCTCTACCTCCTCGTATTAGAAAGGCCAATACACATGTGTCTGCACGAGGGAAGGCGAACTCAACCAAAGGCGCTGATAAGATATCAGAAAACATAGCTGGGGACTCCTCGCCACCGCCGCTCTTCACCCCACCAAGTACCGATAGCAATACCGGCTGCCGCGACCCAAAGGGAAACGTGAAGTACAACATATGCTCCCTTGTCTCTGCCAAAGCGCTTCGTCATCATGGGAAGAGCCTACTCAACCAGAGATGTCCATACAGCATGGAACTACCCGCTACAGATCTTTTGAAGGAAGGGAGACTCAAGGGAAGAACTCTAATCAACACTATCGCCCACAACCTCAGCGTTAGAGCTACCAACCAAGTACGGTAAACCATGTTGTGGAGAAATTATCTTATTTTGGGTCTCCATGGAGCAAACCCACTCTGGAGACAAACAAAGACGTGCTCACGACTACGTACCAAATTCGCTGTACGACAACCTTCACAAAAACGAGCACCGCGGAAGATCAGTAAAAGATCTGAAAGTGAATTTTAGACGACATCTTCTTTCAGGTGTATTATGATATGTGTAAAATTTTCGTGGCGATCCAATCCGTGGATCAAGAGATATGGCGCCAACATTACAGCGCACCGAAGCAAGTGGACAGAACTTACATACGAAACCAAAACAGTTGCTGCGGAGAGCTCGTGAGGAGTCCTTGGGTAAAATTTATACACAAACTCCGTTTTAATGTCTACAACATTGTGGTAAAATTTCATACAACAACTCCATGTGGTTTGAGAAATATGGCGTGAACATTGGAGAGAAGGAGAGCTGTCAGAATTTCCTGCGCCAGCAACTTCCGTCTCGAAGAAACCACTGGTTTGAGAAATCCACAAGGGATTTTGGAGAGATTTTCGGACACAATCTTTCTATGTATGTCTCCAACACATACTAAAATTTCGTACCAATCCACCAAGGGGATTGGGAGATACGACACAAACACTACAGCACACGCGAGACGCGCAATCAGGAATCATGTGCAAGACCACGCCGAGTACTGCGGAAAATCTACGAGGAGCCTCAAAGAGATTTTTGGACACAATACTTCCCTGGATGTCTACTACCACGTGTAAATATTTCGTGGTGATACAACCAGGGAGTCAAGATATATGGCGCAAACATCAGGAGACACGCAAGACGCAGACCACCGGAGTTTACAACGAATAGACTATGATGCAAAGCTCGTAGCGCCGGCATCCACGACGCTACCAAGACCATGGAGCTACACCTCAGGGCGCCTCACATCATGGAGCCACACCTCATGGCACCACATCTCATGGAAAAACACCTCGCGCCGATGTCCTCCTGGAACTTCACTACACATTAAAGGCGGCGAGGTA
>JAJJMA010336977.1:0-17539 GCA_023529015.1 Papaver nudicaule
TTATATGGTGATGGATGGTGTGCGGATGGCCAATGGCCAAGAGCTAAGATAGAGCTAGAAGCAATGGCTCCGTGAGAGAGATCATTCTCTAGGTGTTGAGAGATACACCGTTATGTTATGGTTAGGGGTGTTGAGAGACACACCGTTATGGTTTAGTGAAGAGAAGATCATCTTGTATGTTGATGTTGGAAGAGACATCGTTGGTGTTGGAAGATACATTGGTTAGAAGATGATTATCTCGTTATATAAGATAGTAGTATCTCATATGGGTGAAGACGGTATTGGTGACCTATGTTATGAAAGGCGCCCGAGGCGACGACTTAGGCGACCAAGGCGCACGAGTCGCTAAGTGAGCGCCTCAGCTATGATACACCCAAAGCGCCTGATGCGCCAACTCAGTACCTTTACTTAATTTTTCTTCTGGTCGCCTCAAGCGCATCAGCGCGACTAAGGCGCTTGAGGCGTGATGCGATTGACTTGGCGCCTCGCCTCGCCTCACGCCTCAAACAACATAGTTGGTGACTATGGAAGGTTTTGTTCAAGGGAGTTATCTTAGGGTTTATGATCAACACCATGTTGGATCATAGGTTGATGATTGATTCATCAATCATCAATCTCTGTGTAATTCTCTATTTGGGTTTCCATGTTATCAATGAAGAGGTCGTCGCCGTTCCCGTGGATGTAAGCAATATACACACATTGTGTACTATTGACGAACCACGTTAAATCTTGTGTGCTTTACTTATTGTTTCTTATGTGTTTGCATCTTGTTTATCTTCACTCTACATGTCGATCCAAAGAACGGTTCTTGGGTGTGATTATTCCGATATAATCCCAACAAGTGGTGTGGTGAAGGTGGAGAGGATCGAAGTTAGAAGTGGAGTTGTTTGTTTCCTACGGGTAGTGGAAACTTTTGGTTATGAAGGATTTGGTGTTTTCAAGTATTCAAGGTTGAAGGATTTGAAGTTATCAAATATTCGAAGATGCATAGATTGATGTTAAGTTCGAGTTTGAGAAGGATTTTTCTGTCAGAAAGTGTTTCGACACTTGTTCTCTTCCGGGGCTCTATAGACTTCGTTACAAGGCGGAATTTGATGATTGACCCCAATTTAGAAAATAGAAAGACTCACCTTTCTATTGGAGGTGAAAAATCCAGAATCAGAGTTCGTTTGGTTGGCGCGATATGTGTGGGAAGTTGAGTTCAGGAGTTTTCCTGCAGTTTTTCAGTTTTGACATAGTTCACGCCGAAGGTCAGAACTCTTAGGTCGTAACTCGTATTACTAAGCCCTTTTAGGAAGTTATAGTAGAGACCTAGACGAACATCTTTCGTGAAGGAAGTGTTGCCTAATTATCTACTGGTTGTTGCCAGTTTTCGTGACAACTGACTGTTACGTCAGAGACTGGAATTTTGGACGGGTTTGGTGTAATCAATTGTTTGTGTGAAGCAAGTTAAAGCGTTTGGGAAGAATGGAATTACCTTGAAGTAATTCATATTCGTTTTGGTGCTCTACGTTGAAGAATTTGATGAATACTTCTTGAAGCATATAACCCTATGCATTCCGCATAGCTTCGGGTAAGTGTTTGTTTGGTTAGTTGGTTGTGTTCTTTACTTCGGTTTCGTGTGAGGCTCTTGTGGACTATTTTGGAAGATCAAGTTTGTTCTTCGTTTGGGTGTGTTGGCTTTGCAAATCACGTTTTGAAGAAAGCATGAGATTTGTGGTTTGAGATACAAGCTTTGGTTTGTATGTTGGTTGAAGTAAAGGTGACAATTTTGGTGTGTCAAATTCTTGTAGTTGTTCTAAATCAAGGGGACAACTTTGATATCGGTTGTCATCCATGATCATGTTGTTATTATTTTTTTGACATTGAGTCGGATGATGTGAAGAGGAAGTTAAACTCGGTTATTGCCTTAAGTTACTAGGTGCAAGTAATGGAATCTTTTAGTAGGTTTCGTTTGTGGAAGTATTGGTCATACAACGATTCAATATGTTTCAGTTTTGCGGAGTTTAGTTTCGTTTGAGGTACTTGTTGTGTATGGCTACAAGTAAATTGAAGTGTGATCATTATTTGATGAGGCGTGGTATTATTGAGATTTCCTTTGAGGAGATATTAGTTGTGGTGGAGCTATGGTTTCTTATTCTTCGATAAGAAAGAATTTTGTCAACAAGGTTTCGTATATGCATGTTGAGCATGTGTTTGAGAAAAAGGGTTATCTTGTTGTGTTTATGTGAACGTTGTAGCTTTAAAGAAGGTGTGTACCTTTTGGAGAACAACGTGGCCACATGTATTGGTATCGTATACTTCATACATATGATACGTTTGGTTACATCCATTCAGATGTTAAGGTTTCTATTGTTTCTTAAAGAGAAACAAGGGTAGATTGTGACTATTGTTTCGATGATTTGGCGGAGAATTAAGTTAGTGTACCTTGGGGAATCATCGAAATGGTTTGAAGTGCAAGATTGTGAAACAGGTTGGTTTCGTGGATACGTTCCTTGTTTGGAGGTGAAGACCCATTTGAGAGGAACAAAGTATCGTTTGGGCACTTGATACAATTTTAGGTACAATTCTACTATTTGGTTAGTTAGCGATTTTATCGAATACTATTTGGAGAAAGCACAGTGCATGTTGTTCAAATTTGTTGGACATTGTTTTGGGGCTGAAAATTTCGGTGTGCTATCTCGTGAATCTTTTATCATCGATTACGTGCTATTTGGTGAAGTACTTCTAGAGTGTGATCAAGTTTTCGTTGCCAAGTTTATTTCTAGTAAAAAGAAATAACTCTGGTGTTTGTGTTGAAGAAGGTGGTTCTTCTTTGTGATCCAGAAGTTGTATTTTATACTTGATCAGTTTGGGATTCTCGGTAGAGAGTTATGTTATAGCAGTGAAGATGATGTGAAAGGTTCTGGTTTGGGTGGAGCATTATATGTTCTTTCTTTCATCTACTACATTATTGAAATTGAAGTTTCAATGGTTAAAAGGCGGTAGAAGATGGGATTAGAGATTTCTGTTGAGAAGTCTATTCAAGAACATTTAGTTTATCATCCTTTTGCTTCTTAGTGTCGTGAGAAGATGGCATTATTGTCTTGGATAATTACTTGGGAACTTAGTATGTTTCTCTAAGATTAAGAAGACAATGGATGAACACAATGACGTCTTAAATATTTTCTTGGGAACTCGTAGAGTTGGCTAAGGTTGAGAAGACGACTAGGTTTGTTTGGGTCTTTTATGATTTGTGTAAAGGATGGTTTTCCGGATCTCATTTACAAGGTTATTTGGTACATGTTTGTGGCAAGGTTGTCTAGAGGATATGCACAAGACAGAAAGTGTGATTGTTATGAAGATCTCCGTGGTTAATCACATTTCTATCCGAGTCCTATTAGTTTTATGTTGGCAATTGACTTAGAGACGTCAAGGCCGAAATTGCATTATTGCCTGGAGATTTGGAGGATGACAGTTTGTCTTAGCCCGTTTGGTTTGCTGGTTTAGTTTGGAAATTATGTGTATGCCGACTTCTGAAGTCATTGTATGGTTTGAAGCAATCACCACTACAATGGAATATAAGAAGTTTGGTATATATGTCAGCTTTTGGAGTTTCTGGTTCGTTTTGTTCACAAAATAGTAATTTGGGAACAAAGTTAGTGATTAATTTGTGAAGCTTGACATGTTTGGTTTATTCTTATCTCTTAACTTGTTTCGGGGATATGCTCAAGGGAAAGAGCAAGTCAGTGTTCTATTGTTTGATGAAACAATTGGTTTTGGAATTTTGAGTTTCGAGATGAAGAAGTTTTGTTCGGTTAAGAAGACATTTAGGCAGAAGTTTGGACGAGATTAGTTGACTTCGGTTGGTTGGAGATTAAGTTGGCACTTGATCTAGTTTGCTCGTATTGAGGTCCGCTGGGTTTTGGAGGCGATTTTCCATGGTTCGGATATCGGCTCTAATTAGTGGGATCTTGCCTAGATGAATATTTTGTTCTGTTAAGGGATACTTAGACAGACATTTGGGGACTACAATGTGGTAGTTAATTTTGTTGAACGACTTAAGGAGTTTTCCACTGAGGTGGAGTACAATCAGCTAATGGGTTGGATTGTTAAGTCGTGAATTGTGAAGTTCGTTTTTTTGATCATTATCTTTTCTGGTAGAGGTTCTACGGAACATTATGTGAACTACGTTTTGGTTTGATTCCTTGTGGAGAGGATACGTAGGCAACTTTGGTGCAACCAATTTCATAAGATGAAGGTGATGTCATGTTAATCGTCTCATGCATGAATGCATGATACGAGGTGGAGTTTATTGAAACATCGACAAGGTGGAGAACTGTTAGATATTGTCGGTGTTTTGGGTGTTGTCGGTATCTTTGGGAAGGTTCCGGAATGTTCCGTAATCTATTGGAATTAGGAAAGCCAATGGGTTTCCTAGTTTAGAAAGATACTTGGAGGACAAGTATATGACTACTATATAAGGAGGCTTATATGGTGATGGATGGTGTGAGGATGGCCAATGGCCAAGAGCTAAGCTAGAGCTCGATAGCTAGAGCTAGAAGCAATGGCTCCGTGAGAGAGACCATTCTCTAGGTGTTGAGAGATACACCGTTATGTTATGGTTAGGGGTGTTGAGAGACACACCGTTATGGTTTAGTGAAGAGAAGATCATCTTGTATGTTGGTGTTGGAAGAGACATCGTTGGTGTTGGAAGATACATTGGTTAGAAGATGATTATCTCGTTATATGAGATAATGGGTGAAGACGGTATTGGTGACTATGGAAGGTTTTGTTCAAGGGAGTTATCTTAAGGTTTATGATCAACACCATGTTGGATCATAGGTTGATGATTGATTCATCAATCATCGATGTCTGTGTAATTCTCTATTTGGGTTTCCATGTTATCAATGAAGAGGTCGTCGCCGTTCCCGTGGATGTAAGCAATATACACACATTGTGTACTATTGACGAACCACGTTAAATCTTGTGTGCTTTACTTATTGTTTCTTATGTGTTTGCATCTTGTTTATCTTCGCTCTACATGTCGATCCAAAGAACGGTTCTTGGGTGTGATTATTCCGATATAATCCCAACAAGCTCATGATGTTACAAGAGCTAAAACTGGACCTCCTTGTAAGTACGTACGACGCCTTTTGCTGATTGCATACAAGGATACCAATACTCTATGCAGCCTCTCAAGTGATTATAGAGTTTATCATTTCTGGGTAAGTTCAAAGACAATAACAAAGCTGAACTGTACAAATGGACCACATGCATCAATAGGCAGTACCCGATTCCTTCCAATAGACCTTAAAGAAAGCCTCACGTACAAATGCTGACTTTCGATTCTTCAGTTCTAAGTTTTCTAACTTCTAGAAAGTCGATCAATATGTACAACTTATTTGATATCTTTCCTGGACCATATTGAATGGACGGCTTTTGGGACCCCATGAAAAGATGTTGAGCTATCTAACACCTTTCTTATACATAGTTATGTCATATTCCCAACTTTTCATTTCGTGTATATACGTATGGTTTGGTAAGAATTCATGACATTCGTCTACTCTGATTTGAAAGTATTATGTCAACTCATGACAAAAGCTGAGATTTTTTCTGATTCTCTGCATAATTAAGCTAGCAGTTGTTGAGGTGCACGACTACTGCATTAAATCTATCTGGTTCATTCATCGCATCTTAAACAGTACTACTCTCTAGCTAGTCTCTATGATCTTTATAGGTGTACTACTTTCTACTTTCTAGTAGTCGTAGTACTACTTTCAGAATTTTGGGTAATGCGAAAGATATCGGTCTATGTTATGAGCCATTTGATGGTGGCCTAAAATGTGATTAGGAAAGGAAGATGTTGAACCGTGCAAAGAAAATGTCATATTCCACAACCTTAATTAATTCAAACAAACAAATGTTGTTTGGTAGTCCTCTCAAAACCTGTGTGTCATGTCCAACTTTTCTATAGCCTGGCATTGAATGTGGGGATGGCGGGCTCAGTCTGTTTACCAGCATGCTTGCTAAACAGTAAACACTGAAGTGATTGATAATAATTATTCGATAGAAGGTAAGGGTAATTGGATGCTGAACAATGTAAGTCTAGTCTGGAAGATTGACGTGTTGCCTTGCCTAACAAGATTTCAGATTTTTGTTTGGCAATGTTGTAAAGACATTGCCTTGTTTCTGCAAAGCTCATTGTGTGTTTGGATAGATGATGTACTGGCTTTGTGTAGATTGTGTAACTCTGATGCAGGTTTAATTTGATTGTAGCTTTAACAAAAGTGTTTGGTTAATTTGCTTATGATCGGCTTTTACCTTGGGTTTTATGCAACAGTATTGTTATGGGATCCATACAACAGTTAATGGATAAATAACTGGTTGATTCACATTGCATAACAGTAGCTCGCATTCACTAACTTAAAAGACCTGATGTTTGCATCTTTAATTCTTCCGTTCAAATTAGCGGTGAGGATCGTTCAGATTTACAATTAAACTCGTTTTTGCAGACTCATCAGACTCAGTCCTGTGCAAGGTTGTGATGTTAGAGTGGTTTCTTTAACAAAAAGTACATTCTGAAGATTTGTCTCGATACAAATTAAGGCTAGGAGTTGAGTGATAATGTTTAATAACAGACCTAGTAATTGATATTACACCCATAATTCCTATGATTGAATATGATGATCAAATCCTAAAGTAAAAAGCCATGGGAAGAATAACAGATATAATGTCTTGATGATTCCAAATGCGTGTTTACATATGGATATATTTTGATGGCACGAAGACAAGGGGTGAACTAGCCTATGAGACAATAAGGTTCGATGACGCCACAGAGATTGCAAATTTTCCGTTTGGTTGTGCTCATGAAATCAGCTATACTATCCCCTTTGAGCAAGCTGAAGATCTAGGGCTGGTTGTCGCAAATGTTTTAGGATATCGTGTAGTCTCGTTCGGTCTCTTGCATCCGCAGGGTGCAATCGATCCTACAAAACAAAAATCATCATTGTTATTCGAAGAAGCATATCCATCTACATGAGTCACTTACACGAGAATGTGGTAGGATCTACCATTGGCCAGTAGACATTGGGATTTCCATATGTGACGCTTGTTCAATTTTCCGAGTCCGCACATACTGATCAAGCGAGATGAGTACATAATTTCTTCTTCCTTTTCTTCTTGCTGTTCTTCTCCATCACATGAGTCTTTAGGAACATCTTTCTGTTTCTTCATATTGTATTACTTTGATTTATCAACCCATTTCCATGTTTTATGTGATCCACCTAATTGTTGGAACGAAAAAATTAAGTGGGAAAGAAAGTGAGATAAAGAACCTATTTCTTCTTCTTCCAAAGCCAAATCTAAAAATAGCGGACTATAGAGAGGGAGAGTAAGAATTACTTTGAAGAAATTTGATGGTGTATATGAATTTCATTCGGATGGGATGAAGTATCTTATATAGAAAAATGAAGAGGTGAATGAATGAGGCTGGAAAATGCATCATGACTTACCTAGATATAAAGAGATACATCATGCAAAGAGATGGGTAGGTGCGTTTTTACAGCTTTCCAATTTCACCGCACTTGCCAATAACTACTCGTGATATCCACAGACAAGAATTACTCAAATTTACCTCTCTTGAGAATTATGGAATAAAACAATGCATACATTGCTCATTCAAAATAACTTAGATCCTGTTCAAAAACTCGTTGCAAAGCTTGAGGGAACCTGGTGGATTGGTTGATGGGTATACGGGATCTGATGTTCGCGATTTTTCGGAGTAAAAAACACTTGCTAGACGTGCCCCTTGGAAGTGACGAGGATTGCAAGAGTGGTGGTATAAACACCTTTTAGACACGCGGTTTGCGCTACCACCCTATGTGGTTTGAACAAAAGACATGACATCCAAAGTTGTATCAATATGGTTGTGGAGTTGTGGCTGTCAGTTTGGTCATGCTCAGATAAGTGGGTCTGTGGTATACATTTGCTAAGCCACTGTGAATGACTCAATAAGAAGTTGGGAGCGTGATGCACATCCAGCTGCAGTGGTAAATTCTAATGTAAATAACAACATTGCATTACACGGGGATCTTCCGGTAGTATTGATCATAATCGATTCTAACAACCTTATACTCATTAGTATATTGAATGTACCCAAATCCACCTTGTGTATCCTGCGATTTTCGATGTGCAGTACTTGGTAGAAAAACATATTCCCCAGTGACAGGATTGCAAATGATAAAGGCAGGGTAACCAACTAATGCATATTGCGACAGAAAACAAACTAAACCATTGCATGAACCAACAATCGGAGCATTGAATGCAAAATTTTGTAAGCTAAACCGTATGTAAGTGTTGCACAGGAGTCGTATTTTTCGAGATTAACTTTATTGCGATGATAAAGAATCCGATCTTCATAATATAATTCTACTTCTGTTTGGTTCCTTTGTCTTAACGCGTAAAGCATACCGACTTTTCCTTTGCCGATGACCGTTCTCCAAGTTTTGCACACCCGTTTGCACTGCAGAGTGGAAACAGAAGGCAAGCGAGAGAGTATGGTTTCTATTATTTCTATGGGAAGACTCTCCATTAAGATGATTCGATACCCAAATTGAGTAGTCTTTGTGTCATCACAAAATTTAATTTAGGGTTAGAAGGGAAGGGAAGGGAACATATGGTAAAGAGTACGCGTGAAATACTTATGGGAGATTTTATAGGAAAGCTGATTCAGGGGCTTCGGAAAAAAGTGATGCCCTCAGATTTCGGGTTCCCCGAGGTAATTTGGCTCTCCCCCTATGTAATTTTCTTTTTAATACCAAAACTACCCTTTATGTTTACTGTTAAGCCGAAAATTAACCTAATCTATCATTTGATAATCAATGATTAACCAAAACATGATTAACAAACTTACTTTAAAAAAAACTTAGGAAAAAAAACTTAAAAAACAGAAAATCAAGTGAAGAAGAAGAAGAAGAGAGAAAAAAAAACCCAACTTTTTTCTAAATACCCAAACTTGTTTCACTCAACCAAAATGAGTGAAACAAACACCCAAATGGAAGTTGATGTATCTCCTTCCATTGACGACATCTTCATTGAAAGACACATCGAAGGAAATGAAGGATTATAAAATTTCTTTGATGGTAAAAAGTTTGTATGCACAAGTGAAGACTTTCTCGAGAAATACGAGGTCGATCCTGCAGATTACCCAAACCTGAATGTACCCAATGTAGAAGAACCTCAAGAAAACAATCAGGTATGCTTTATTCCTCTCAAGACAGTTTAAATCACATACAAAATTTGATTTTTGTGAGTTCCAGAAGGAAGTTACGGCTTGTATTAGCAGACGTAAGTAGGACTTACGGCTTAAAGTTCTTCAGATCCGAGCCGTAAATCTACAATTTTGGGATTTTTCTGGCCGTACATCAGGTTACGGCTATGTCCGACGCGATGTTACCAGACGTAAGTCTGTGCATGGGAATATTCAATGCCCATACTTACGGCTTCACTTGTTTACTTACGGCCCATAAGCTTGCGATCACCAATTTTTTGAGCCATTCTTACGTCTTAAATATTTTGACCTTAGTGGCCGTAAGTTATGTTACGGCTACGTATTACAAAATATTATGAGCCGTAACTAGTCCTGTCTGACTCCTGTGTGCCAGTATTATTTTGATTTTTACTTACGGCTTGTTCTAAAAGTATCGGTTATAGTCGTAACTGAACTTACGTCTTATGTTCTCAGACGTAAGTTTGCAATGGTGACTAATTTAACACCTTTTTTTTATGGTGTGTAGGTTGTGCCAGTAATAGTTCCCATCGATAATCAACCACCGGCTTCTAGTGTTTGGCATGACACTACCGCTCACTATGCACCTCATGTCCGAACAATTGTAAGCGCACCCTCTTATGTATATGAATGCGTGTTTTTTAAATATTATTTAAAACGTTTTGTTATCTAATTTGTTTATTGTTTTTAATGTAGACATGGTTGAGTAAGGAAGAAGCCGTCGACTGGGCTATTGCACATGCTAAAGAGAATATGTGCATGATAGTCAAAGGAAGTTGTGTGGTATATAACCGTTTTCAAATGGTGTGCGAGTGTAGTGGAGTGTATAAGAGTCATCAAAAAAAAGGCACCCTACGGAGGCTTAAGAAGATTAATAGGAAGACCCCAAAAACCTTTACAAAGAAAACAGATTGCCCTTTTAGACTCCAATTTGCTCAAGACAACCAAGAGATGGTTTTTGAAGACGGTGATAAGCGGTTGTCACAACCACGATCCTCCCGAGAGTTTTCATAGACATGATGAGGCTACAAGGTTAACTCCCGATGAAAGAATTTTGGTGGAAGGGATGTACGAAAGAAATATACCTCCTCGTGATATTCTTGGCAACATCCAACATTTAAACCCGGAAAATTGTTCGAATTTGAGAACAATTTACAACGCCACCTCTAGAGCAAAGAGAATCAAATGGCAAGGTAGGTCCGATATGCAACAAAAACTTTATGAAGCTTTGAAAGACAAATTCACTTGTTACTTCGAGGAGGACGCGGACCGCAAAGTGACCCACATGTTTGTTGCTCAACCGGAATTCATAAAATTGGCACGGTGCAATCACCAAGTTCTATTGTTAGATTGTACTTACAAGACTAATAAGTATTGTCTACCTCTTTTGCATTTAGTTGGTCAAACTTCTACAAAGCAACCTTTTACCATCGGCTTTTGTTATATGATGGACGAGACAGAGGAAAGCTATGTTTGGGCATTGCAACAATTGAAGTATATATACCATGTAGATCATTATCCGGGTGTCATCATTACCGACAAAGAGCAAGCCTTAATGAATGCGATCAATAGTGTTTTTCCGGATGCTCACAACATGCTTTGCACTTTTCACGCATGGAATAGCGTACAAGTAAAGTGCAAGCCTCTTATCACACCAACAATGAAAGAAGAGTACATCAAAGCTAAGAAACTAAGCCAAATAGATATGCAGCCGTAACTAAACTTACAATTGCTAAGTTTGTACTTACGGCTCGTAACCTAGCGACACAAATTTTTTTATATACGTCGGATTTACGGCTGGTAACTTAAGTATCGAAATGAGACGTAACTAACTTACGGCTAGTAAACTGAACTTACGGCTTGGATCTGAAGCTTTAATGGCTTACCTAACAAACTACTTACGGCTAGCTGTTCTTCAGATGCGAGACGTAAGGAGGACTTACGGCTCTAATAGCCAGACGTAAGTAGTTCTGGAACTCGTTTTTTGATTTTCATGGAGTGAATCTTACCTAGTTTTAGCACCAAAATCAATAACAAAAGAGTGGGTTTGGATGCTTACCTTTGCTGCTCCATTGTTGCATCAGTGTTGGTTCCATCCATGATCAAAAACTCGAAAATGAAAAATATGGAAAGTAAATGGTGAAGAAAAGAGAGGTAAGAGAGGAGAAGAGAGGGGAGAAATTTTGATGTTTTGATTTTTTGGTTCTGATTTTTGTTGTGTGGGATATAAGTATTTATGTTTGTAATTAGGGTGGGGATAAATTTGGGTAAGAATTAGTATAAATTAGTATAAGGATAACTTAGTCATTTCAGGTTGTTTTGACACCCCTTATAATTACGGGCTGGACATTTGAAGTAAAACTGAGGGCATCACTTTTTTCCGAAGCCCCTAAATCAGCTTTCTTTTATAGACTTCCAAATCTAGTCCCACTGGGAAGAGTCGTGCTATCACGCACTTGGGTGCATAAACAACATAAGGAGTGTTAACTTCTAAGCCGTCAAAATTTAGTGCAAGAGAGATTTGAAACTGTTTCCATTATGTGCCCAAAAAGAATATATGACAACCTATCCCCATACATGGGGCGGAGCTAGAAGGTTTTGGTTGTGGGTGCGATATTTTTGCAGCCGTAGGGCGCAAAAAAAATTTAAGGTGTTCTAAATGACATACAAAAAGTATTTTTGCACATGAAAAAACACACATGATTTCAATCTTCCCTTAATACATTGCACCCACACTTAATTTTATTTAGTACAAATTAAGCAGCCTATTATAACTAAAAATGAGATTCTTGTGGGTGCATATGATCCCACATGAGCCCACCTGGCTTCGCCTGAGTGGACTGCAAACTGCGACATAAGATGAATCACAATCCCCAAAAGTTCTCGATCATAATGATGACACGGTGCTCCAAGGAAGTCCATTAAAATATACTACCTAATTGTAGTTCTACCAAGGCCTAGCAAATCGGTTTGTTTGCCAAATCCTATAGGAAGTGGCTTAACTGAAGTAAAAGTAAGGGCTGCAACCCCTAAATCACAATTACTTTCTTAGTTCCTTTCATCCTCTTGTGTCCATCACAGTTTACACTTTACAGGACAAATCCTGTTCAGGCCCATAACCGCAATCTCGGTTCGACTAGTGAGCAGTTACCTATTACACCTGAGAAATTTCTCAGAATAAGAGTCATCATTTACAAGTACAACCAACTGTTGTTGGGAGCTCTACTTAATAACATAAAATTGAAACAATTAATCTTGCGTTGCTGATACCAGCCAGATATTTCATTGCCACTTATCCACATTGCTTTGCATGTCCCTTTGTCTGTTTGAGCCAGCAATGCTGATCCTCTGGTCCTGGAGCATATTCAAGTTGGGAGCCAACAGACGGGTGTAACGATCGAAATACAAAAGTTGCTTCATAAGAAGTGCAAACTCCCGAGGAAATCTCAGCCCGTAAGATTCGCTCACCCGTACCTGTTAAACAATTTGGCAATCTTTACTCGGTTTTCATATATTCCTAATATGATGCAATCTTAAGCTTGTGATAATTCGTTAGTTCCAATGGGCTCCTTCCTGGAGCAGATTTTGGAGCTTACACCTATAAGAGGATGTTAATAAATCGAGTCCTAGGTATAAGAGGGTAACGAAAGGAAACAACGTTTATCTTTCTTCCAGTAACATCTGTGATTTTCAGATAGGAACGCAGTCAACATAATTTGGTTTGAAACTGCTTACCACATCAAGAAATAGAGCATGCATCTGCCTCTAATCAACAACTACGTTAGCAGATACAGCAGTTCTCGCATCTGAACTTCTAGCTGTAGCAATAATGACTTCGGTGTCCAAATCCTGCAGTGGGAACGAAAAGAAACTTTATGAGCACAAGATAGAAAAAAGAGTACGAGTATCATGTATCCATGAGGTAAAAACACTCAACCAATGAAAAATTCACGCATGTATGCTGAAAAGACATAGTACTTGATTCTCTAGAAAGTTCTTACCTGTATTGATGAGAATACTTTTTCCAGATCTCTCGCAAATGCTTTAGGATCCACATTGCTGCTTGTTGCACCCATGTCAATTAATGACGATGCCATCTGTTCATATTCTTTAATTGCAATTGATGACAAGATCCCCTCCATAGCTGCCTATGTTTTCGGGGAAATGCGTCCCACAATCCCTGTAGACTAGTTGGTTTAAGTTACTCATGAGAGTTTTTAATTTTTTTTCTTCCACACCCGGATGATTTTTAACACCAGGTCCAGAATTCATATAAAATAAAAGCTACTTTTGATGATGAGGTACTAGTGGTGGAAAGTAACAATGAATTTGTTCATATTTCACGTAAGCTTTAACCCTCCAACTTGGAGTCGACTGCATACCAAAATCAAGGAATCCTATTCGGCCATCGCGAAGAACCCACAAATTTCCTGCATGTACATCGGCATGAAAGGTTTCACAAGCCAGCAAACTGCCAAACCTGCGGAAGAAACGTCGACACAATAGTTAATTTTCTTAAGAATAACACGACCAACCAGGATAAACAGCGTGCAACTGCCCCCCACCAAACTGAAATACAAAGGAAAGTGAAAACATTGCTAGAGACCTACCACACATTTAGCGCTGTTATAAGTGTTGTCTCTGGACTTGTAACGAGGGATCTAATTGAGTCTAGATCAGTGAGAGGAACTCCGTACAGCCTCTCCATGGTCAATATTCGTCGAGTACTGCAGTGCTGATAGACATTTGGATCTGTAGCTTGCATTGTGAGACCCATTGTTTCAAGATATCTTCGAAAGGACTCGATGTTTGCGGCTTCCTTTTTGAAGTCAACTTCTTCAAGCATTGATTCCTTTATATCTTTAACAATATCAACCTACTGAAATATAATTTGTAAGATTTTCTTTTTGTTGCAAAAAAGAAGAAGAGAAGAGTTGTTCAAATGTAGAATGATTGAAAACATTAGAGTTCAGAGGAACAGTACTACATGATTCAAACCATAAGCTTCTAATCTTGTGGAAAAACTAGGTGAACATGTCTCGACTGAAATTCCTAAGACGTGTGGAGAGCCAGTATGGCATTGCCGACAATGTAATAGGAACTAAAGTGATTGGAAAATGAAGCGAGAAGTATGGTAAAAGTTCTGTAATCTATGTGGAGATGAGTAAGATGGGAAACTAGTCAAGTACATACCAGTGATGTGCGGCTGAATTCAGTACTCAAGAATTCCAGAGTTCGGGAAACATCATAAATAAAGTTGAGGTCTGCAACTCATGTATCCTCAATTCCAGGCTTTAGAACCTTTATCACCACGTCTTGCTGGGAACCTCTTAGCTTTGCAGCATGAACCTGAACAAAGCAATTTACAATTCTAATTATCTGTCTAAAAAGAAAAAACAATATTATTATTCAAACAGTGGTGTAAATATCACCTGTGCAACAGAAGCCGATGCTAGCGGAACTGGATCGACATAGTCATACACACTCTCTACAGTTGTCCCTAACTCCTGCCGCAAAATAGCTTGAATTTGTTCAAAAGGGACTGCAGGTGCCCTATCAAAGCACTTTTGGAACTCCTCCACATATTCTGGTGGAAACAAAGTTGGTGCCGATGCGATAAACTAGTAGTTCTCCAAATAACACACGAGTATCAGTATGTACATCACAGCAAAAGATACACTACCCACTAATTAGCATTAAACGGTAGCTTCCATAAGGGTAACCCCCGAACAAATTGAACCACCAAATGATAGAATACGGTATCAATTAACAGATGATAAATGGCATTCTTCACCTTGGTTACATATGCTACAGCGAGTTTCAATGCCTCTTTTTACAGCAGAAATCCAAACTTTAGCTGGGACAATATTTTTTAAGGCATTTCCATATAAATAGCTTAATCCTGTGAGGTATTTGAAACTTCCACAAAGCTTTCCAATCCTCAATGGGGATAGGGTCATTAGGACTGGGGTTGTTATTCCTACCTTCTCTTATGGTTTTGTAAGCACTCTTAACACTAAATATTCCATCACTAGCTGGTGTACAAATAAGTACATCTTCTAGTTGCAGTGAGATTGGCATTGCCAGGATTTTCTGTGCTACATGTAAATAACTGAACCTATGGGTCTGACATGATAAACATAATTCAGTTTTTAAATTTACTCAATTAAGCAAAGAGCAGATCAAATTTGGTGAATGTCCTCATGAACAATTCAGAAATTTGTTCTGATAAAAAATTCACCTTAAGCCAGGTGCAGAATTTCTTAAACTAAGTTCTTTCCCAGTCTCACTGCTTCAGTTTGAGTTCCCGCCAGCTGGAATTCCCTATAACAGTAACACATCAATATGGTCAGCATGAAACATTTAGAAATTAAAAGATGGAGAATGAGGTGAATCAAACAAACTATAACCATAACCAGAAATCACTTCACTGCGTCAAGCATTCAACAGTTACAGACTAACATCAGGGATAAAAGAGGAGAAGAAAGAGAGAACTATAGCAAGCATTCTGAGCAGAAACCTCTACCCAAATAAATTTGAAAGGTTTAGCAGCATTTTGACGAGGGAAGATGTAATCATATACGCCCATGACCACTAAAATGTCCCACATTGTGCTATGGAATGATCATTTACAAAAATGTTTATCACAGTGAAGTCTAAGGAGAAGAAAACTCGAAATCACCACATTTTCTTGAGCAAAGAAAGTTGAATAATAGTAACCCAAGCACATTACAATGTGAAGCATTGACCAACATACAACAACAGATCCAAACAAGTGATTATTGAAGACACATTATAGTAATCAATGAAAGGCAAAAGTAGCTTCCGTTACTAAGAATGATTCTAAATATTTGTGTGAATCGGACTAAGATAACATTTACTAATACACAAACTTTTAACACACAACTGCAATCAAAAGATATTTTAATATGTGTCAAGGAAGTCTGAAATTCACCACCGCCACAATGATGTGCGGAAAGTCAGATATCTGCGACAATTTTAAGCTTTAAAACACTTACAATAGGAGTAAACTGTATGATTATCAACTCGTCCATTATTTATTGCTTAGCTAGCAGACAATTTTAAGCTTTAAAACACTTACAATAGGAGTACACTGTATGATTATCAACTCGTCCATTATTTATTGCTTAGCTAGCAGGTGAGATTAGCCTTACTGTGAATCCCTCTCTAATAGTAATAACACTTCACGCTAAGACATGCTCCCTCTTCACATTGTGGTTTTCGACTCCACCGACAATAGTGAACAACAGAGTGTTGAGTGCAATTTTGGCATTGCAAATATGCAAATTTGCATCCTAAAATCTAAACTTTGCAAATTTGCACCAGGACGGGAAATCAGAAAACATCGAACGCTGTTGTCAGATTTACACGCAAAACCCAAGGAGTAAAAGTTATGTGAGTCTCATAATTCAACGGCTATGAATGCCTATCTGCAGTTCAGATCTCTGATTTGCTTTCCATCCAAAAAGCTATAAAATTCGATGAACCACCACAAAAGTTGTTGAATATGTGTTTCTCGTTTCAGGGAAGATTTGGTAACGCACACACCATCCAAATACTGAATCTCCTCTCTATCCAAACAACACCACTCCCTGGCACTTGTGTATTCTAAACTGATCACAAGATTCTGCGTACTAGTGTTTCTCAAGCCGAAAATTCTAGCATTCTATGATAAGTAAGAAGCAAACAGAATTTCTATGATTTTTCTGGCATTCTACCAATAATTCTAAGACTATTTATTAAAAAAAAAAATTAATGGACTATGCATCACATTCTCCAATAGAAACTTTAGAATTGGTTTTAACCGTCAAACTAGAATGCATGATTTTCCAGAATTAGAATGTAATCTTCATCATCCTATGCGACGAAGAAGGGATGGATGAATACTACACCAGGGAGCGCTAGGCAGGAGAGCAGAGAATCACAAAGATCATGTTGGGTATCATTATCACGTATAGTGTTAGGTTTTATAGAAGTGGTTGTGAAGTAATATATAGCCAAACCAGTACACCAAACCAGTTTCTGGTGATAACATTGCCAATGTAGTACTGGTGTACTATAGGTCTTTAAGGCTCAAGCTTTGTTGCTTCCCTACGATAAAAAATTAACTGTAAACTTCGAATTTGGATACCCAGATCGAGTATCTAGTGACTGACTCTAAGTACTATATTATTAGATGCTCTAGTAGCATTTATAGAACCTCCCCTGCCTACATACTCCACTGTGTTAACCCTATTTAAAAAAAGATTG
>JAJJMA010336984.1:6080-17562 GCA_023529015.1 Papaver nudicaule
ATGGCGCCATGGCCCTT
The DNA here is from genome assembly GCA_023529015.1 of Papaver nudicaule. Taxonomy (NCBI): domain Eukaryota; kingdom Viridiplantae; phylum Streptophyta; class Magnoliopsida; order Ranunculales; family Papaveraceae; genus Papaver; species Papaver nudicaule. Next base: position 6,098 of record JAJJMA010336984.1, read on the forward strand.
CTGGCCAAGGCATAACCTTGTGGCGCCATGGCCTATGGCCGTGTCTTGGACAGGCTAAGTATTCTTGTGGCGCCATGAATATGGCGCCATGCCCCCTTTTGGCCAGGCCAGCTAGGCCAATCTTTGTGGCGTTATAGCTTTGTGGTGCCATGCTATGTGGCGTTATAGCTTTGGCATCTGGCCAAGCTCAGCTTTGCGGCATCCTGTGCCTTAGTCGTGGTGTGCGTGCTTACGCTACAACCCCTTTTGAAGTCATGGCATGCTTATCCATGGTACGCTAGACCATCCTGAACTTGGGATTAGATCTGCTTAGGCCTGTTTAGGCTGGTGTATGCTTCTCAGAGAGCTCCGGACCGGCCTGGAGCTTCAATATTTCCGAGGTTTGCACCAAGACTCGTGTATTGAGTCGTATTTTAAGAGGAAATCCATGGGGATACGTCTCTGTTGATCTTTCACCGTGTACCATCAAGCGAGGTCTGGCTCTGAGCTGATCGATGGGTTTAATATGTTGGTGAGATCATTGATACTGCTCTATGACATTACCCTCCCCACCGGAGTTATAAGAGAGAGCTCATAGAGGGTTTAGCTTCATGGAATGGATTGCACCCTGAGCTATAAAGATGAGCCTGAATAGGCGACTGTCTTTAGTAAGACATGGTTTCGAGAGTGTTTTGACAATTTTGCCCCTCTCTCATTTTTTTCACCATCTACATTAGCACGACCCTGTTTGATAAGAGATAATGCCTGAACTTCTGGATTGCGAAGACTAAGGATAGACATGCCTTCTCTACCTTCGGATAGCGAAGTTCAGCATTCTTCAGAGTACGACTAATGTAATATACTGGATATTCAACATTATCATCCCCTTCTTGCGCGAGGAGTGCTCCAATGGCAGCGTCGCTTGATGCCGTATAAAGAAGTAGAGGACGTCCTTGCACTGGTGCTTTCATTACTGCCGGCGATAGTAGTAATTGTTGGATCTTCCTGAAAGCCTCCTCTTGGATGGGAGACCATATGAAATCTGCTCCCTTCTTGAGTAGAGGAATGAATGATACCACGAATTGTGCTAAGCCGGGAATGAACCTCCGTATGTAAGAGACCTTCCCCATGAAGCTTTTGAGCTTTTTTACCGTCTTTGGCGGCGGCATTGTGGTGATTGCTTGCGTTTTGGTAGGGTCTACTTTGATTCCTTCTTCAGTTACTTGAAAGCCTAAGAACTTGCCCGAAGAAACTCCAAACGCGCACTTCAGAGGATTCATCTTCAATTTGTATTCTCTGCATCGGTCAAACACCTGTCTCAGTACGTCTAGGTGAGATGCTCGTGTTTTTGATTTGACCACAACATCGTCCACGTAATCTTCAATTTGTTTATGCATCATATCATGGAATATTGCTGTCATGGCTCGCTGATAGTTAGCACCTGCGTTCTTGAGTCCAAAGGGCATCACAGTATAATGAAAACGAGAACATGAACGAGAACATCTTGATCTGATTGTATCCACTGTACCCGTCCATGAATGAGAACATGGCATGACCGCAGGTAGCATCCACCAGCATGTCGATGTTGGGTAGTGGGAAATCATCCTTGGGACAACATTTGTTTAGATCCCTGAAGTCCACACAACACCTGATTTGACCATTCTTCTTCTTGACTGGTACCACGTTGGCTAGCCAAGTAGGATGATGAATGGGTTTGATGAACCCTGCAGAGAGTAACTTTTGAACCTCGATTTTGATTTGTTCTTCTATCTCATGTCGAAAATGGCGTGGTTGTTGTTTCACCGTCTTTGAGCCGGGTAGAATGTGAAGATGATGTGTCACCAGCTTGTCGTCTAGCCCGGGCATTTCTTCATAGGTCCAAGCGAAAACATCCTGGTACTCTTTGAGAAGATTAACCAGGGCTCCACGCTCCTTTGCTGATAAGGATGAGCTGACAGAGATAGGTCTGGGAACCTCATCAGTCCCTATGTTGACGGTTTCAAGAGCATCAGTTGTGGAGTTGGATCCATCTTGTAGCTGTGGCGGAGCTTCCTGGATTTCTTCTTCTAAGGATCCTTCATTCTGATAACATTCTTTGATGCGGGGAGGTTTGTCGCCACCCTCCCCTGTTAATTGCTAACATTTCCGTCGCGAGTAGATAGTTCTACCCTCGTCATCATATTGAGTAGTGAAATTATAACTTCTTTTGGAATAAGGTGATTTATGAGACATAATTAAACCGTACCTAAGAAGTCCTGATGAAGTAGATGCGCCTCCCACGTTTTCCTCAATTGGCGTGTATGATGATGGCCTCTCGTTTTTGATAGAGTCCCACGCAGGTAGAGGAATGCTATAGACTTTGTTAGGTGGCTCTGGCGCAGTTTCTTTTGGTTCGAAGAATTCTGCTTCGTATATTGGCGAATATGGAGATGACGACGCCGCGACACGAATGATTTCTTTATCGAGCACTGCCTTCATACATTGGTGATAAGTAGATGGGACGACTTTGTTGTCGTGGATCCAGGGGCGTCCCAATATCATGTGGTAATCAGGTTCCTTCTCGATGACATGAAACTTCACCCTTGATTGGATAGGTCCCACCTTGAGATCCAAGTTGACATACCCGTAGGTATTAGTCATGTTTCCTTCAAAATCCTTCATTACAACAGGATGGTGTACGATTTGATTTTTAGGAACTCTAGCGGTGCGTAGAGTCTTCAGGGTTATGATGTTGGCAGCAGCTCCAGTATCAATCAAAGCTCTTTTGAACTCTATATTTTTGACATGCGCCGTGACGTACAAAGCTCGATTATGTCCATCTTCGGCCATCATATCTTCTTCAGTAAAGGTAATATCCTTCACCATGGGCTCAGACGCGAGAGACAGCTCTGAAACTTCTAGCGAGGGTGGGGTTAAATCCGTGCTGAAAGCGATGCGGTTGAGAGCAGCAAATGTGTCTACCCTTTGTCCCCTCGAGAAGTGTAATAATTCACATAAATTTTCTATTAAGAAAATAGCTTCTTGACTTACTGGTTTTTCATAGGTGGTGAAACTCTGAATGCGTCGAGGTGGGTTGGTGGCCTCACTGCGCGGGCCTTCAGTCCCCAGTCCCCTGTCGACAGAGTTATCTCCCATATTAGCGTACTGTCCAGCTATTACACGGAGTTGTTGGAACGTGCGGGGCCGGAATCTCCTCATTGGTTCTTGATGCCATGGCTCCATCCCTCCTATGCAAATCCCCACCAATTGTGATTCGTTCATCTCCCTGTCATGATAATCCAAAGCTTTGGCTCTGAACCTTTGTACGAAATCTTCTGGATCTTCCTCTTCTTCCTGATAAGTCTTTACCAGATCTGAAAGACTAACTTGGCTAGGAATGGGAGCATCATCTGCGGGAGCGACATTGATAGGGGGTCACAACATGGGGCGTGGTAGCGAGTGGCAGAGGCAAAGTAGGGCCCAAACTGAGAGAATGGGTGATGGTAGGAGTGAAAAGAGGAGATGGGTTGGGTCCCACTAAAGAGGGGACGCCATTAGGAGTAATGGTAGTCACGTTTTTGGTGGTGAGGCCAGCAGTGGCGCCTTGATGATTGGTTGTCCCTGCAGCACAAGATAGGGACGTGTTGGAGCAGGATAGGGATAAGGTGGACCCCTGCTGGACGTTCTGGAGAGATGAGGATGAAGCAGGCGTGGTGGATCCCACCAGAGGAGATGACACGCCCAAGGGAGAAGGAGATAAGGTTGGCCCCCTCTGAGTCGAGGTAGAGGCAAAATTAGGGTTTTGAGTAGTGATAGGGCTCACGGTTTGGGTTGGCCCCACTTGAGTTGAGATGAATGTGAGATTAGGGTTCTGGGACGTGTTGGGATTCACGTCTTGCATGGTGGGGCCAGCAGAGACTATGGCGCCACTAACCCTAGGGTTTGTTGCTCCACTCATAATGGATGAGGTTGTGGGACCACTGGTGATATTTGGAGAATTGGTATTCTATGAACTCTGCCTCCTGGTTTCAACCATATCTTCTTAAAACTGAGATAATGACCTCCCACTGTGGTCGCCAAAATGTTTTAGGTATAAAACAAATAAAAGGATATGAGGGGTAAAGTGTGAAGTGTGATGATGTAATAAGAGATTGTGATGAATTCGAGAGGTCAAGATCGAACAAGACTCGCCTAAACCAAGAAATGGCCGTTCGAGTATTGCTTCAGTTACAAGAAGAGGATTTTAGGGTTGGTTTAGGGAGGGAAGCAGAGAAAGATGAGATCAGAGAATTGCTATGATTTTCTGTAATATTGAGATTGATATTGCTAGATAAGGATGAATATTCAGTTCTCACTAGATAATAAATGCTGAATGAGAAAAGTTAATCAATTATCGATAAGATAGACTTGATTGAACTTGCACTGAACTTGTTAAACTTATCTTGGATGAGAATGAGATTGGATTGAGATGATTTCCAACTGGTCGAGTGACCTATTTATAGCAATATATTCTCAACTGATCTCGTAAGAAGTGGAAGTAGTGGAAGAGTGGGAGTGAGGAAAGAGTGGGGTCAGTTGTTAAGAGTCTTGCGCCTAATATTAGGGAAGACTAACAACCCACTACCTTATCCCATCTTCTCAGCAACGTTCACACGACCTAGTTATCTTTCTCGTTAAGTGATTGTGCCGTTGCAATCACACGTGCCGTAGACCGCCAACCCAAAACCCTAAAAGAATATCCCCCCATGTAACTAAATCTTGATTCTCGTAAGATTTGTTAAATATTTGTTATTTGTTAAGTCAAAGCTGACTAGGTGCAAGTCGTATCAATTACTGATAAGCTTAGGACTTTGCGATAAGATAGAGATTAAGCGATAAGCTTTGAATATCTCTTTAAGATTTGGTTTAAGGATTGAGCCGGGCAATCGCCATTTAAACCTAATGAGATAAATCTAAGGGTTGAGCTAGCAACCACCATTAGATAAGATAAGATAAGTCATCTAAGGGTTGAGCTAGCAACCTCCATTAGATAAAATAGGTCTAAGGATTGAGCTATGCAATCGCCAATTAGACCGAGAGGATTTCAGCAACTCTCTGTGGCAATAGTCAAATAAATACGACTTTCGTCTTGCCATAAATAAGGGAAATTGGTTTGTGGCATGTAATGCACCAATTCCCTGAGTAATAAAGACATATGAATGTCCAAAATAATATGAATCATAGCCGTGAGCCATGATTAAGAATTATAGCACTGATTTATAGAAGCAAGTCTATAATCAGGAAAAACAGACGAATGATGCTATCATGGCGTAGCCATCATCAAGAATGCATAAGCATTGCCAAATAAGACCTAAAGATAGGCCACAATAATTATAATAAGCCATATTGCATGGTATAATAATCTTATTAAGAAGCTAGGCACAGAGCACGAAGGACAAGCCATAACATTTATGTTATTTTCAGATTTCTGTACAATTTGCATGTTGTCCATTGGTAAAATCGCCCAGGTCAGCCTATATTAGATAAAAATCTGAATTTTTAGTATGTTATAGGAAATTAACAGAGGAAAATATTTCGTGAAGGAAGCGCCTTCCAATTCCTTACGGATTGGGCTCTAAAAATCACGCCATGAAGAAATACGTGAGCTGAACTGCCAGATTTCCGAATTTGATTAGGAAACTAGAGTATTATGGACTTAATAAAATCCATAATCCTCTAGGATTTGGATTTGGATCAGTGAGGCCCATAAATAGGGGGAGGCTAGGAAGAGATGAACCCTAGCTCAAAAGAGGCAAGGCTAGCCGTGAGGAGAAGAGGACAATCATGGACCTCCATAAGTATAAGTGAAGGAAAACAATAAGACCCCCACAAATTAGGCGAGAGCCAACTATAAGGCCCCCATAAATTAGGCTAAGCATGATTATGAGGCCTCCAATATTTGGCCAAGGCATAATCTTGGACCCCCAAGAGTTTGTCCAAGGCACAACCGTGGAGCCCCAAGCAACAAGCTAGGGCATGGCTTGGACGTCCAAGGAAATAAGCAAAGGGGATGTGTGGGCATCCAAAGATTAAGCAAGGGAGGATGCGTGGGCATCCAAAGATGAGGCAAAGCCAATGCCACGGGCTTCCAAGAGTTAGGCGCGGCCAATACCATGGGCATCCAAAGACGAGGCATGGCCAATGCCATGGGCCTCCAATGTTTTAGGCGTGGCTGAATTTTATGCTTGGCCAAAGATTAGGTGCGGCCAAGATTTTGGTGTGGCCACATTTTAGGCGTGGCCAAGGTTAGGCGTGGCCAAGTTCTTGGCGTGGACAAATTCTTGGCGTGGATAAGGTTTAGGCGTGGCCAAGTTCTTGGCGTGGCCAAGGTTCTGATGTGGCCACGGCTTAGGCCTTGCTAGGGTTTGGGTGTGGCCACGGCTTAGGCGTGGCCAAGTTATTGGCGTGGTGGAGTTTTAGGTGTGGCCAAGTTATTGGCATGGCCAAGGCCGTGTACTCCTAGGGTTTTGGCTCAAGCATGAGCTAGGCTAATGCGCATGCATAGGTATTTTAATATGTAGGTCAGGGATATGGACCATGCTGCTAGGCTAGGGTCGCGAGATATCAAAATATGGCTAATAGCAACCAAATATCTTATCCCTACTGTAAAAATAAATCCATACCTTATCTCGCGCTATTCCAGGATGCCAGAAATTGATGCGAAATTACTCCTGTGACCTCGTCGCCAAAAACCACCATAAACATTAAGTCCCCTGCGCAGCATGGAACCGTGAGTGTTCCAGGGTGAGCACCAAGTTGATGGGCCAGCTACATCCGCATAGAAGCCTTATCCACGAACATGGAGTCCAAACAGGGCCTAAAGACGAAGCCCGCTCAAGTAATATCCTGAGAGTCCTAATTAGGTTAGGACTCTCCCAAACCGTGCGTGATATATCTTCAGGAGTTAATGACTTTGTCAGTCCACTTGTAGATGCATCTGAGTCAACTCCCCTTATGTAGGCAACAGTTACTTCTAGAATTTGAATTCTCGAAACCCTAAATTCAAATACTCCGCGCCTATATAAATATATGTTTCAGAAAACACCCTGGATCATACTTTCTCTGCATATCTTCTGATTTTCTTATAGTATGTCGAGCAATAGTAGCAGTGATGTTCCCTTGAGCCAATTTAGCAAGCGTAGGGCTTGGATTCCCAGTTCTGTAAGTAATTCTTCACTTGTGCTTCCACATATTCTTTTAGAAATTTATCAATCACGGATTAACTGTAGAATGAAGAGGAAGGAGATAGCAATACCAGCAATCCACGAAGCAAGATGCCAAGGACAAGCAGCTCTTCACCAGTAAATCCCCTTCTTTATGCATCTCATTTATTAAACATGAGAATATCTTCTTACTCTTTATTCTTTGCAGATTCGTAAGAAGAGTGCTCACGCTCCCTCAAGGAGGATGACCGAAATTCCCCATTCTCCTACTTACAGCCCTGTTTCAGTGGTGGACCTTGAAGACCACGTCCCGCCTGGGAATAGCATTAGGGGAGGCCTTCCTTTTGATCCCGAGATGCGCTCCTTATCCCAAGAATACAAATCTGTTGGTGGTTTCTTAGTTCGGAAAGAACATGTCTCCCTGTACACGAAGATATGGAGGAAGTACGGTCACATAGCTACTACCCAAGTCTTGGGTAAGGACTGCTCAACAGTCTTAGTGTCCATGATCGTGTTGTTGATGTCTATGATAGCAGAAATGGCGCAAGGATCATTGCATAAGGTTACTTTGTCTACCATTATGAAATGGGAACGTTTGCTTTCTTCTGCTGAAAATGTTAAGTTCAGAGTTGGATGGCTTCGAGCACGTCTTGAAAAGATAAAAATGGAACGATTGTCTTTTCTAGCAGATGGCCCTGACCCCGAAATTATCGACGAAGATGAAAAAACATTGACGAAGAAACTGAGAAGGTCAATAAAATGGTGGAAAGCCTGAAGACCCTAGAACATGAGGTTGCTGCAGAGATGAAGGCTAAATAGGAAGCAAGAGAAAGGGAATTGAAGACCCTTAAAGAGAAAATTGCAGAAGAAACTGCGAAGGTGGGTGAAGCTATCCAAGACTTATCGGCCAAAACCGCGGCGTTTCAGGAAAAGACGGAAAGCTTGTATCAGAAAGATTATGAACTCCTGGAAGGCTTATTCTGAAGAAAGATTTATTGTTTTTTTTTTTGAATTGAATAAGTAATACTTTCTGAATGAAAAGGTTTTGTAAGATTGCAATTGTTAAGTGCAAATGAGGTTTGCACTTAACTTGGAATGAATAAAATTTTACAAAGATGTGATCAGAAATTCATACGTAATAAGGTTTGAGCCATTTCCCGTTGATTACCGTACCTTCGGGTTTTCCGTCCAAGGTAGAGATTTTGTAGTAGCCACTAAGCGCCGCTTTAGTCACCACGTATGGCCCATCCCAATTAGCCGAGAATTTTGGAGCTGACATATCTTGCTGAATATGCTTGGCAGTCTTCAACACCAAGTCCCCAACTTGGAAGACTCTTGGCTTTACCGCCTTATTATATGCTCTAGAAATCCTTCTTCTGTAAGCTTCCATATAAGCTTCTGCTTTCGTACGCCTATCCTCAACAGTATCCAATTCCGCAAACCTAGAACCAGAAATATCGGCGTAGACTCCACTAGCCATAGCAATGCGCGCCGAAGGAATCTTGATTTCAGCTGGAAGAATAACATCAGTACCATATACCAGAGAGTATGGAGAAGCTCCTGTAGAACTCCTTGGAGAAATTCTGTATGCCCATAACGCCATGGGGAGCTTTTCATGCCAAGATCGCGGGTTATCATGAACGGTTCGACTCAGAATCCGAATCAACGTCTTGTTAGTGCTTTCAGCTTGCCCGTTTCCTTTAGGATAGTAAGGCGTATAGCAAATATGCTGAATGCCATACTCTTGAAGTAATTCCCCAACATCTTGATTGACAAAAGGCGAACCATTATCTGTTATGATGTGCTTAGGAACTCCAAACCTACAGATGATATGCTCCTTGATAAACTGAGCTATATTAACACCTTTGGTTTTCTTAAGCGGAATCGCCTCCACCCACTTCGTGAAGTATTCAGTAGCGGTTATAATGTGCTCATGCTGTAAGGAAGATGCAGGATTGATCTTTCCAATAAGATCAAGTCCCCAGCTATAAAATGGCCAAGGACTGCTGATGGATTGCAGAGGAAGACACGGAGAGTGTATAAGGTTGTTATGAACCTGACATTGATGGACCTTCGAACAAACATGGCAGCATCGTCTTCCATAGTAGGCCAATAATATTTCTCATGAATTTGTAAAAATAATTTCTTCTTACCTTGGTGTTCGCCTTCATGCATCTCCTTGAGTATAGTACTCGTCTCAGGATCTGCCAAGCAGCGTAATAAATCCCCACCAAAGCTTTTGCGGTACAGAATTCCTTCGTGAAAGACGAACCTTGCTGCTCGCCTTTTCAGCCTTTCCGCATCTTTCTTCTCAGCAGGTAGAACATGGTCCCGGAGATATTGGATATAAGGTTCACGCCAATCTCCGACGGGATGTACCATCAAGGCTTCAGAATGATGTACAGCAGATTGGCATTTGCTGCAAGAGCTTTGTGTTTCTCTAGATTGAGCTTCCATGGTGGGCCAGTAATATCCTAACCGTTGGAGTCGTCTGTACAGAGTGACCACTAGACTTTGTCCACAAATTTCCTTGTGGACGTGATGAAGTCGTTGTTGGGCCTCGATATCTCCGAGACATCTGGATAAAGATCCATCTGAATTCCTATGATAAAGAATTCCATGTAATAAGAAAAAGTTCTTCAGGTCTTTGAGACGAACTTTCCTTTCTGGTGACGATTGATTGAGTTCATCAATGACAGGTGTCCTCCAATCATGTACCGCTGGCTCGCCAGTTTGTGCCAACCAAGTCGATGAAAGCGTACGCTTATGCACGGTGAGAGTCGTTTCCATACCTTCAAACTGTAATTTTGAAGCCAACGTTGCTAGACAATCAGCATGCCTGTTGTTAGTTCGACCAGTATGAACGATAATAGCTTCAGAGAAACGAGTTAATAGTCTCTGTGCTTCAGCGCGAAAAGGAGCTAGAGTGACCTCCTTTAATGAGTAAACACCATTCATTTGATTTACCAGTAACTTGGAATCACCCCGAATCTCCAGATTGGTGGCTCCCGCTTGTTCGGCCAACGATAATCCAATCAGGAATGCTTCGTACTCCGCTGAATTGTTAGTACATCGGAAGTCTAATTTGAATGAGTGTGAGAATACCTCGCCGGTAGGAGAAACCAATACTACTCCAGCTCCTCCAGTGTTGTTACTTGGTGTAGCGGAGCCATCGAAGTATAATAGCCAAGTATCTTCTTTGACCAGGGATATTTCCAGGAATTCTCCAGGTACATCTTCATGCAGGGCGGTGGTATCTTCTCCAGGGAAGGCTGCAAGAAGATCTGCGACAGCTTGGCCTTTGATTGCTTTCGGAGCCACACAAGCGATATCAAACTCCGACATCTGTAGTAGCCAACGTGCTGGTCTTCCGAGCAGAGCTGGTTTTGACAGGAGGAATCTTATGGGGTCCGCTTTTGTGATTAGCACGACCCTGTTTGATAGGAGATAATGCCTGAACTTCTGGATTGCGAAGACTAAGGATAGACATGCCTTCTCCACCTTCGGATAGCGAAGTTCAGCATTCTTCAGAGTACGACTAATGTAATATACTGGATATTCAACATTATCATCACCTTCTTGCGCGAGGAGTGCTCCAATAGCAGCGTCGCTTGATGCCGTATAAAGAAGTAGAGGACGTCCTTGCACTGGTGCTTTCATTACTGCTGGCGATAGTAGTAATTGTTGGATCTTCCTGAAAGCCTCCTCTTGGATGGGAGACCATATGAAATCTGCTCCCTTCTTGAGTAGAGGAATGAATGATACCACGAATTGTGCTAAACCGGGAATGAACCTCCGGATGTAAGAGACCTTCCCCATGAAGCTTTTGAGCTCTTTTACCGCCTTTGGCGGCGGCATTGTGGTGATTGCTTGCGTTTTGGTAGGGTCTACCTTGATTCCTTCTTCAGTTACTTGAAAGCCTAAGAACTTGCCTGAAGAAACTCCAAACGCGCACTTCAGAGGATTCATCTTCAATTTGTATTCTCGGCATCTGTCAAACACCTGTCTCAGCACGTCTAGGTGAGATGCTCGTGTTTTTGATTTGACCACAACATCGTCCACGTAATCTTCAATTTGTTTGTGCATCATATCATGGAATATTGCTGTCATGGCTCGCTGATAGGTAGCACCTGCGTTCTTGAGTCCAAAGGGCATCACAGTATAATGAAAATTCCCAATTGGAGTTCGGAAGGCAGTCTTACTTGCATCTGAATCGTACATCTTGATCTGATTGTATCCACTGTACCCGTCCATGAACGAGAACATGGCATGACCGCAGGTAGCATCCACCAGCATGTCGATGTT
>JAJJMA010337003.1:0-11252 GCA_023529015.1 Papaver nudicaule
CTCTGCCTGCAGTAGTAATTTCTCACAGAACTCAACTGTTGTAAACTTGCTGCCCCGAGTGAAGAAACTGGTTGTATTAGTAATTTCCTTTGGACTTCAAATGGCTGCACCAGTTGATGTGTGTGGTTGCCTTCAGTGATTCCTTGCTCTTGACACAATAAAGACTTGTGTTTTTTTCCGTGCTTTGAATCCATCCGCTCCCAATGTTGCAAACCAATGCTTTTAGCTCCTAACTGCTCCTTTATTATCACATGACTCCATTGAACCTACAAAATGCAAAAGAAGCGTAAAACGCAACTAATACATGAAAAATAACAAAGAAAGCATAATCAATTGATATTCTTAGAGAGGTGTTTTAGACACCTATCACCCACTCTCTCAGTGGAGTGGGGTATTTATAGCAGTTTATGGAAGTAATTGGTTTTTACTACACTTTGTTTCTTCTACATTTGATGTCGTTTGCCAACAGTTGGATTTCTTGCACCGCCATGGTTGCCCAATCCTGAATCGACACCTCCTTTAGCAGAATCTATCTTCGCTGTACAACTTCCTCGATGCTCTTGATGCGCTGGTTCTTATCCTTTGGTGACTCACCACGGCTTAGGTATCCATTTGGTGATCGACACGTCCCCCTATCCTTCTGTCGCGGCGTAGGGTTGAGAGGTGACAGCTTCAACACGCGTCCTCCATGCTCAAGCCTACCTAGAGTAGGTATATCATGACCCTCGGTTGCCATCATCCCTCGTGATGGGGTAAAGCGCGTGAAAGATGTATTTGGTACTCCATCTTCTCTTTTATACCGTGCCCCGAGTCCTAGGTAGGTGACACGTGGCCATCGATATTTTGGTATTAACAGTTTGCCTCTTTTCTTTCAGTTATTACCAAGGGTAATTATGGAAGAAAACCCTTCGCTTTCTGCCGCCACTTTCTCACGTCTTTATTATGTGGTCCCAATCTTAGATCGTGTGTAAGATTTCCTCTTGTTTCTTGCGTCTGTTACTAATCATTCCTCGAAGCTATAAGTACCAAAGGAGGATCTGGGTTTTAAATTCTTCTTCTTTATTTCTTCTCTCTGCTTCCTCTGATAAGAAGTCTCTTTTTCTTCTGTTGCTGTCGGTTTTTTTCGTTCTTTTACCTCTGCTTTTTCCCTCCGGTGAGTTCTTATCGGCTAGTTGTTGCTTTTCCTCCACTTGGTGCAGTTTTTGGGCTTCCTTCTTCAGGTAATTCTTCTGGCTCCTCCTTTTCGCCTGTGATGATGTTGCTTCTTCTTCTTCGTATGACATCATTGATCACTGCTACAGGTGACTGCTTGGTTTATTCTCTTCTACCGTGATGATTGTTTGTGCTTGTTGACTTGTTTCGTTTCCCCTACATGGCGATTTCTTTGTTTTCCATGGTTGTTGTTTGCTTTTGCTGTATTTTTACACTTTCTTTTGTCTTCTCAGAATCTTGACGAGAAGGAAATCCAAGGCTTTGAAGTCTAAGTCAGATACTTCGTCTCCTACAACCTCGGTTGAAGACACTAGTACCCCCACTACGAAGTATCGAGGCTTGAACCTACATCTTCAGAAGGTTATCGTCACATTCCCCTCGAGGAAATCAAAAGTACTTATTCTCCTGAGGGTTTTGAGATTGAATACTACGGAGAAACATGCATTCTGACCGAGCATATGGTTTCCAATTTCCCATTTGACGAGAATACCCTTCTCATTACTGTTGGTCAACTTGTTGTCGGCTTGGTTCTTCCCCTGTTCAACCCTGATGATATCTTTTACTTTGATGTGCTGTCGGGCCGCCAAATTTCCTCAAAGAGCTTTATCCGAGGAATTTTTCAATATAGTGGAAACTTCCTTCGTCTTCTTTATGAGTGCTGGCTTCGTAGCATATGTAAATCAAGAATAAGTTGTTATAATCCTTTCAATCCTCCTGTTAATGACGATCCTTCACGCTACACTCCTGCCAATTTTAATGTGAAGTGGGGTGACGCTATTCAAGCCACGAACTATTTGCCGTGGTGTGTTGGCCCTCGTCGTCTTAAATCTCCGAAACTCCCTTCGTTGCTGGTGGACTGTGATGATGTTAATCGTTCCAAGATTCCTGGTAGCAAAGATATCTTCCCGATGGAGGAAAAAATTCGTCTTGATCATGACCGAAGGTGGATGCGAAATCCTCTAAAACTTGTTGGCCCTTGGTTTGCTGGTTTTAAGATTGATGCTTCGGGAAATAGAGTGCCGAGGCCTTTGTCTGAGATTCCTCCGCAGTATCGCAATTACATTGCTTGGATGTTTAACAAGGAGTCTGCTACTGTTCCTAGAAAGAGGAAGGCTAAAGCTGGAAAAGATGACGTATCTACTTCGAGGAAAGATGATGTCTCTGCTTCGTTGTCAAAGGTATGGTTTGATTTTGGATTTTTCGTATTTGTCTGGTTTTTCCCCCGAAGCCATAGTTTTGACAAAGGTACATGTTGCTGCAGTCTAAGAAGCGTTCTTTGAAGAAGACAGTTGGTAGAAGAAGAACAAAGTACTGGTGGTAGCCCTCCTAACGAACTATTGAAGGATGACCTTGCCAATGGTGCTGGTAAGGGGAAAAGGGTTGTTGTCGTCTTAGTAGGAGAAGATGAAAATGACAGTGATGACGATGATGAAAGTGCATCGTCCAAGTTCTCCTATGATGAGAATATGGATGTTGATGTGAATTCTAGGAATCGAAAAAATGATGGCAGTGTCGGGGGTAGTGGTGATGTTTTTGTTGGTACTGGTTCGGGTAATGCTGATAAGCCTATTGAGTTAACCTCTGAGAATGAGAAAAAGAAAAGTAAAGTTGACGGAAGTATGAGTAGTCCTTTGCGGCATACTCCGCTGCCCGTGCAGCATACTCCGTTGGCCGGTATACCTGTTTCGTCTTCTGGTGTGGTACATACTCCGTTGTCTAGCTCTCCGCTGCCCGGTCTTCCTCGTCTATCTTGGACGGGTTCTACCCCCCGTGGTACAGTTGGCATTTCTCCGTTGCTGAGCACCAGTACCTCCTCTGTCGTTCCTGTTACTCCCTTTAGTGGTGGTTTGGGTGTTTTTTCGTTGTTCAAGATAGTTCCTCATGCCCCTGCTGCTGTATCTTCGGCTGGTAAATCCCCGCTTCTGATGGAGTCGGACGAGGTGTTGTTTGCACGCTGTTTGAGACCTTCGTCGCATGTTTCTTCTGCGAATGCATTGCTGGTGAGTCCCGAGGAGAAATCACAGTTGGAGATGACCTTGAAGTCTCAAGTGGCAAAGATGCAGGATTGCTTTCTGGACCCTTATCATCCCCTTGCTGTTGGTCAAGTACCTACGTTGGAGAAAGCCCGGGAAATAGTGAAGCAGTTCTCCGGCTCCCTCCCGGAGTTGAACTTGTATGCGGTGAGTTTCTCCCATTGTTGATGTTGACATGACTTTTCTTCGTTCCCCGAACTTGTGTCTCACCCTTTTCTTTTTTGCCCGTAGTTGCCTTAATATGTGCGAAGCGCTGCCCCGCTATTGGAGTTTTATCCAGCTAAGTGTGCTCAACTTGAAGCTTATGCTAATCATATTGTTTCTGATCGTGATAGTGCTGTTAAGAGATGCAACGAGTTGCAGTATTCTCAGCAAGGTAACATATCGTCTTCGAGGGTGACGAAGTTGGAGAAGGAGTTGGTGGATTTGAAGAAGAACTTGAGTGACGCCCAAGCTGACAAGGAGAATGCCCAGAAAGCTCAAACCTCGGCTGATTCTGCGCTAACCCAGGAGATACAAAAATCTATAAGTAAGCTTGATTCTTCTTCTTTCTTATTTGTACTTATCTGTCTTGCTTGTATGTATGTTCTTGTATGGGGATTGAATATTCGTTCTCGTCTCCTCTTTCTTATTCCCTTCGTTGAAGACCTTCGTTATGAACGCAATAGATTCCGTCGTGACCTTTGGTATACTGAGATAAAGAAGGATAAATACTTAGCCATGAATCGCGGTCTTGAAACCGAGCTGGAGACTTCTCGCTCCCATGCTGCTGAGATGGTGGCAGAAATGGATAATCTTCGGACTTCTCTGGGGGTTAAAAGATGAGATTATTGCGAGATTGATAGGGGATATTGATACAATGTAAAAGCGTGTTGTTCTTCAAAAGAAACAAAATGCTGATGCCCGAGAAGATTTGGAGGATCTGCGGAAAAAAAATGGGCAAAGGACGCTGCAGAGAGGAATTCATTGTATCTTAAGTTGAAAAAGTTGAAACAGAAAGTGAACGGGGCTGGATCTTCATCTTCTCAGCCTGCTAGTGCTTCGGTTTCTGCTGTTAGGGAATTTTCTGAACGGTTGCATAACCTTGATGTGACTAATCGTTCTTTGAAAGCTGATGTTGAATCACTTCAATCTTTGCTAAATACCATAGAAAATAAGTATGATCAATTAACCGAAGAATTCTCTCAGGTTGATTCCCAACGTATTGATGCCGAGCATAATCTTGAATTATCCCAGAGTCATGCCCAAGGTAGCTTAGGGCATGCGCTATGATTGTCTTCTTGTTCTCCTCTTTCTTTTTGATTGAGTTTTCATAACATCTTTTATCTCTGCTTGCAGGTTTGGAGGAGCAGATTCATAAGTTGCAAAACCAAGTGGGTGATCTCTCCCAGAGGGTTGCAACAGCTGAAGGCTTGGTCACTGATAGAAATACTACCATTGCTTCCTTCGGTACTCGTGAAGAATCCTTGGTGAATGAGTCTAACCGGCTTCGTGAAAAACTTAGTACCCTTGGAGCGAACGTGGCTGAACAAGCAGGTGCCCGTGCAGAACATCAGATTCGCCAGTATGCCCGGGAGTCCACTGAGTTTATTAATAGTACCTTTGTGGCTGCCGAGGATCATTTCAGTGCTTTGTACCCGACTCTTGGATTAAGGTTTCCCCGCGCCGAAGTACCTGATGTTTTATTTTTCTTTTTCTTATTATGACTGATGATGACGAGGATGGCCTCGCTCATTTGTATTTATCTTTCTCTTTTTGGGACGAGGGTGGCCTCGTCCCTAACTTGTTTTTTTTCTGCTTGCTGCTACCGTGGATGTTTGGATTTTTTGTTGGTTGGACGGAGATGGCTCCACTCCTTTCTGTTTGAATTTTACTGGGTGTGGGTGACGAGGATGGCCTCGCTCACCTGGACAGTCTCCTTTGTTATATAACTTGTATGTTTCAGTATCTTGGTATTTTTGCATGTTCTCCACAGCTTAAGGCTACTGTTTTTACCCTGAGATAAGTACGATTATCTCTGAGTAAGTGTGTTTACCCAAAATTGATAGGATTTTACTCCCCTCAGGTAAGTGTGTTTACCCATGTTTTCTTGGACTGGCCCTACCTGTCGACCACCCTTGGCCAGAGGGGATCTAGGATAACAGTCCGGGAAATAGGCTTTCCCGCAGTTTACGACGTGTGAGTATCTCTATCATTGAGATTCTTACTTTTCTCCTCATACATATTAATGAGGATCCTAGAGATGACCTGTGTACAGCAGGCATGCTCCTTGTCTATGGCAATTGTTCTGTTGCGCTTCTTGCTATTTTTTTTTGTATGGTGTTGCAATTACCCCTAAAAATGTCTATTATTGTAGTTCGAACATTGTATCCGTGTGGTATCTCCCTTTGTTGTAGCTTTAATCTCCTTATTGCTGCCCTTTTATTATTCATGTCGGCCTTCGTGCTGCCAGCTCCTTTTACTTCTTGTATGCTCCTTTTGCTTCCTGCGTTAAAATAACGTTTCTCTCCAAATTTGCATTTCTCCGTACGCCGTTGGGAATTTCATTTTCTGTCGACATTTCGATACTTCTCCGCAAATTTCGTGAATCCATCTTCCCTCTAACATTGCATGGTATGGGGTTGGTGAATCAAGAATAATGAACTTAGTTTGGGTCTCCACCTGCAACGTTATTTTTCCTTTGGATATATGACATTGTCGGGCCCATATGCTTGTCTCTGAGGCCCATTTGTAAGAATTGTTCATAAAATAAGACATTACGCGTGCTTCCTTCGTCGATGAGCACCTTCGTGGTACTCTGTTCATGGATCGTCATCGTCACGACTAGTGGTGTTGAAATAGTTTGATCTTCTTCGTGCTCCATATCCTTCGGCGTGGATAAGTTTATCGTGTCGTCTCATGTTTCATGATAGTTTTCGCCCATGCTTTGGACAGAATATCTCTGTGGGACAGTCACGTATTGGCCAAATTCTCCTCGGCCTATGTATCCCTCGATGGTACTACGTAGATGCTGACAATGGTCAGTATCGTGCCCCTTCGTCTTTTGATACTCACAACGATCTTTGTGAAATGCTTTCTCCTCCTTTCGTAGTATCTCCGATGGTTTCAGGGTGAGGACCGTGTATGATGCTTCGGTTTTCCTTCTCTTGTCGCTGGTGCCTTCTCCGTTCTTTTGTCTTTTGCACATCTTTGTCTTTGTTCCTGGCTGGTAATTCTCTGTGGTCTGCCTGTTCATTTTTGTGATGACTTTGCAGCCATTAGGTGGTGCGTCATTCTCTTCCTCCTTTTGGGCTTGACTTCTTTTTCGAGTCACGATCAATTCTCCTTCGTTGGTATCCCCATGGATTTTTACCTCCAAGGTGAACACCGAGGCCTTGCTCGTGTCAAATCTTAAGCAATGTAAGCCGCTTGGGCATTTCTCCTCCGTGTGGCTCATAATATTATCGTTTCCTCCGTTTCTCTTTTGGGATATTACCTTTTCTTCGCTCTCGGCTTCCATTTCCTGGCTGCTTTCTTCGTTAACGAAGTGGCGTCTGTCATTTCTTCGTTCCTCCAAGCTTTCTCGCGGCTCGCTCATCTCCAAGATCATATCTTCATGCCTCGTACTTCTCCCTTAGCTTAAAGCTTTTGTCTGATTCATCACCTCGCTTTTGGTCTTTCGTCTTGCGCGGCCTAGGATTTCTTGTAGAGATGCCTCATTTCCCTTGACGCTATTGCCTTTACGCTTTTTGATCCCCGTGCCTGTTCTTTGCTTTTCAAAATCTCTGCTACACCCCTGAAATTTGTGATGTCTTGGGAGGAAATGTTTCCTCTTGCTGTCGTACGTGTTAGAAAGTAAAATTGGTTTGTCTTTTAAGAAAAAGGAAAAGGGAATCCTCTTGGGATTCTACAACAAAATCTGCTGAAAACGTCTAAAAACAAATCCTTCGTTTATAGAGCGAAAATATACACCGTAGGCGATTCGGCTTGTTTTCTTTTTCATTTGTTACTTTTCAGGTTAAGAAATTTTTTCTCCTTAGGGTCACTTTTATCCACTAAGAAATGGTGTGAGTCCCTCAGGGTACAGATCTAGTTTTTCAAAAACGTCTATCTGATCGAAAAACAAAGATTATTTGGTGACTTTCGAAATGAACTAAAATAGCGAGAATAACCAATAAAAACTTAAAAATATGTTGAAAACTTCGTTACTGTGATTATACAAGGACACTGGTCCCTGTTTCTAGTGCCAAACTGTTGATACTAATTTTCCCATATCAAACATCAATTAAAACAAATGAAGTAACAGTAAATATTGTGGAGTAGTGGCCTTAGTCCTGCAATACCTCGGACATATCCACGAAGGTGAAATATCACTAGAAGTATCTAAACTTAATTAGTAGTCTTTAACTATACCAATCCACCGTAGAAGGATACAGAACGGAGTCTGTTGTTTATCCTATACGAGCATTATAACGACTTCAACAACCGTAATCACTCAACAACTATCATTCCCAGTGCTATTTACAGATAAGATAGCAAGTCCAAGGAGTTCAACGTAGTTTTGGGAGCTGGATGATCAAATAATCTCTATGAAGGAGAGATCAAATCACACAGAGTGATTAACACCGGAATAGTAAATGATACACCAATATAACGAGGTTCAGCACGTCGTGTGCCTACATCCTCGGGGAAAACTATAGCTCATACTCATATTCATACTATACTTGATTACAATATTCTGGGTGGGCTAAAAGATAGTGAGTATTTCCTCAGCGTATCCACCTAAAATTCCTCGACCCCCACTCTCTCAGTGGAGTGGGGTATTTATAGCAGTTTGGAAGTAATTGGTTTTTACTATACTTGGTTTCTTCTACATTTGATGTCGTTTGCCAACAACTGGATTTCTTGCACCGCCATGGTTACCCAATCCTGAATCGACACCTCCTTTAGCAGAATTTATCTTCGCTATCCAACTTCCTCGATGCTCTTGATGCGCAGGTTCTTATCCTTTGGTGACTCACCACCGCTTAGGTATCCATTTGGTGATCGACACGTCTCCCTATCCTTCTGTCGCGGCGTAGGGTTGAGAGGTAACAGCTTCAACACGCGTCCTCCATACTCAAGCCTACCTAGAGTAGGTGTATCATGACCCCCGGTTCCCATCATCCCTCGTGATGGGGTAAAGCGTGTGGAAGATGTATTTGGTACTCCGTCTTCTCTTTTATACCGTGCCCCGAGTCCTAGGTAGGTGACACGTGGCCATCGATATTTTGGTGTTAACACTATGAAGGTAAACTAATTCAGGCGAAGTGAAAAGACGAGGGTACCGAGTACACCACCAATCTT
Source organism: Papaver nudicaule (assembly GCA_023529015.1). Classification (NCBI taxonomy): domain Eukaryota; kingdom Viridiplantae; phylum Streptophyta; class Magnoliopsida; order Ranunculales; family Papaveraceae; genus Papaver; species Papaver nudicaule. The sequence goes on from JAJJMA010337003.1 coordinate 8,571, forward strand.
TTATTTTAGTCCACCTATAAGTCAAACCTTGAAAGGTTCATGTATTCAAGAACTCAAGAACAAGAACTCCTTCAGATCTGATTGATTCACACAAGGGAGTCAATACAAGAATCCGAAAGGCTATGTCAACAACCAAGTACGATAGTTTAATTATAAATGATAAATCAAGTATAACGCGGAAATAAAGTAAAGTACACACAAGATTTTTGTTAGCGAGGAAACTACAAACTCGTAGAAAACCCCCGGGACCTCGTCCAGTTTGAATACTCTTAAGAATTAAGCCGCCAACACACCTACTCTCAGACTTCGGACTAACTAGTGCAGACAATATGACCATAATACGACTATTAGTAACAAAGATTTCCCCTCAGTATTCCTACGCCTCCAACCACAGCAAGGTGGTCACGCACATGTACTCCTTTACGCAAACAAACGTCCTTTACTGTCTTACGCAAGAGTTGCCTCACAGCCCGTCGCGAGGACTATCGCTACCCGACCTCCAATCAGACGATTACAACCTTATGAACAACAACCAAATAGCGGCAGGTCAAATCGCTAGATGATATCCTTGGTAACAAATATTTCACCGAAGTCGTTTCACACCAAGAGCGACGATATTTAAGTTTACTTAGGCAATAAACTCCTCGAGATATCGATCAAGGTTTCAAAACCTAAACTCCCGAAAGAGCAACCTTGTCGTCCCAGTTGGAATCAAGCAGATAGCCGTGGCAAGTACGATATGATATGACCTTGAAGAACAGTGTACCTGAAAAGAACAAATCTAATAACAACAATCTTGATTCCACTCAATATCTATAGTTTAGGCACACAAAACGAAAACGGCTTGCTGACAAATCCAGGTTAATAAATAAAGAGTATGTTCTAATCACAACCATCTTGAGTGGCCTTATTGCAGAAGATAAGGACCATAGATTAAACAAGATCGCAAGCTTTGATAAATGAAATAGGAGGGGTACCGAAATACTACCAACTTTTCGTTTGGGCTCGTGAGTCTTATGGTCAGATCTGGACGATCTCAAAAATCAATATCCAAATCTGTTTAACCTGAGTTTGGATCACAAGTGATCAGTCCGACATAAAACAGGGTCTTGGTAAATCCGTTGGATGGATTGGGGACAACAATCAGGTTGATGATAACGCACTTCTTGTGTTTGCTTTAATTATATAATCAGGGAATATAATGCGGAAAGTAAAGCACACAAGACACCAGACATTTTTTTTAACGAGGAAAATACGACTTGTAGAAAAACCTCGGGACCTCGTCCAGATTGAACACCGCACAGTACAAACTGTCTACAAACACTAGCCTACTATCTGACTTCGGTCTGGGATGTAGCAGAGACCAATTCTAGCCCTCCAAGCGAACTGGCTACTGTCGCACTTTTTACGTCTCTAGATCCCCCACAGATCGTCACGTACTTGATTCCCCTAGATGACGTCATTTACAGGCCTATGAGTTGCTTTAACCGATGTTAAAGGCTTGTGTCAATAATTCCAGCTTTGCAACCTCAATTATCAACTGTATGTTTGAACTGTCCTCTATCAGTTTGACATACAAAAAGTGACTTCCTTCGGATTGCTCCGGGTCATACGAAAATCTACTTACAAGCGGGGGCTGATAAGTAAGCCGAGTAAACTATGCCCAACTTGTCTTTACCTCAGTTGTAAAAAGAATCACTTAAGAAACTTATACAACTGGAGCTAACTAGGTCTTACAACACCGAGTGAAACCGTGTGTTGCTTCCTTTCAACCCTGTGTGTAACGTATCAGTTCTTGAATAGCCTTATATCAGAAGAGAAGGACCGTACAATAGACAAGAACGTGATCAGGTTACCAAGGGTACAGGTTAATCCGATTTCAACCACTTAAGGTCTCAATCTCCTACCTGTGCTTCCCAACTCTCAAGAGAAGTCTTTATAGTCGTTAGGTAATTCCCACAGAGGAACTGCTACCTAATAGAGGTGTAGATGGTGAAAAATGAGAGAGGGACAAAATTGTCAAAAACACTCTCGAAACCATGTCTTATTAAAGGCAGTCGCCTATTCAGGCTCATCTTTATAGCTCAGGGCGCAATCCGTTCCATGAAGCTAAACCCTCTATGAGTTCTCTCTTATAACTCCGGTGGGGAAAGTAATATCATAGAGCAGTATCAATGATCTCACCAACATATTAAACCCATCGATCAGCTCAGAGCCAGACCTCGCTTGATGGTACACGGTGAAAGATCAACAGAGACGTATCCTCATGGATTTCCTCTTAAAATACGACTCAATACACGAGTCTTGGTGCAAACCTCAGAAATATCGAAGCTCCAGGCCGGTCCAGAGCTCTCTGAGAAGCATACACCAGCCTAAAAAGGCCTAAGCGGACCCAATCCCAAATTCAGGGTGGTCTAGCGTACCATGGATAAGCATGCCATGACTTCAAAACGGGTTGTAGCGTAAGCACGCACACCACGACTAAGGCACAGGATGCCGCAAAGCTAAGCTTAGCCAGATGCCAAAGCCATGGCGCCATATTCATGGCGCCACAAGGATTATGCCTTGGCCTAAAGGCCATGGCGCCATATTCATGGCGCCACAAGATACATGGCATGTCCAAGACACGGCCATGGGCCATGGCGCCATATTCATGGCGCCACAAAATTATTCCTTGGCCAA
>JAJJMA010337028.1:0-27389 GCA_023529015.1 Papaver nudicaule
ATGGCGGTGGTGATTCAGGTGCCTTAACTTTGTATACAGTGGTGGCGATGGTGATTCAGGTGGTGGAGATAAATAGCTTAGGGTTTTATATACGGGTGGCGATGGTGATTCAGGTGGTGGGTTTATGGGTTTTTTGTAAAAGGGGAGATTGATTGATAGAGCTAGCAGTGATGGGGAAAAATGGGTTGTTTGAATCTTTATTTTGAATTTGATTCATGGGTTCTTCTTAATTTATGAAAAATCAAGTGTTTTAGTTAGTTCAATCGATTATCAGGAGTATTTTGGGTAATCGAATTCTTATGTTTTTTTTTTTGTAACCCTAATTTTCGAAAATTGGGAATTAATTCTGTTTTATTTGGTAATTGATTTTCCTTATAACCCTAATTAGGGTTAATTGAATGTTAAATTTGATTATTGATTGTTGAAGGTGTTTTGTGTATGTTTTGGGTTTAATGTTGTCTGGTGGTTATATTTTGGGCTTAAACTGTGAATTAATGTTGGTAATTGAATGTAATATTTGTTGATTCAAGGGTGGTGGTGTTCAGGTAGTGGTGGTGGTGCATGGCTGGGGTTCAGTTAAGGTGGTGGTTGGGGGTTGCAGGGTTTCAGTTCAGGGTTCCAGGGGTTGTTCTAGGGAAGTTCAGGGTTCTGTTCTAAGGTTCCAGTTTTGGGTTCAGGGGTTGTTCAGGGTTCCAGTTCAGGGGTTCATGGGTTCCAGTTCAGGGTTCATGGGTTCCAGTTCAGGGTTCATGGGTTCCAGTTCAGGGTTCCAGTTCATGGGTTCCAGTTCAGGGTTCCAGTTCAGGGTTCATGGGTTCCAGTTCAGGGTTCATGGGTTGCTTTTCAGGGTTCAGGGTAGTGGTGGTGGTCTTGGTTCAGAAAATTAGATCTGGTTGAGTTAAGTGGTGAGGTTGAGTTAAGATTGAAAGGGTAAGTTAGTATGTTTTTGGGTGTAAATATTGGTGACATGGCACCGTTTTTTTCATTTGTCAATTTCGGATGTTAAAGTTGACAGAAGGGATATGGGAATAGTTCTGTTAAAAGGTAGGATGTATTTGTGATTATGCATTAGGAGAGGGACATATCAGCAAAAAACCCTTGATATTATTAGGGTTTTATCAGTATGAAATTCCATGGTGTAAGAAAACGTAAATGGGGTAAATGGGTGTCTGAAATTCGTATACCAAAGAGTCGAAACGAATTTGGTTAGGTTCTCATGATACACCAGAGAAAGCAGCTAAAGCTTATGATGCTGCACTCTTTTGTCTTCGTGGTCAAGGTGCTAAATTTAATTTTCCTGGTAATCTTCCCAATGTTCATGGTGCTACTAACTTGCTGAATCCAACTCAAATTCAAAAAATTGCTGCGAAGTACGCGAACGAAGAACCACAACAACAACATATGGTAGAAGAAGAAGGACACCAACACAAGGTAGAAGAAGAAGAAAACATGACTACTAATCGTTGTACTACTAGCAATGTGGATTGGGATTTCTTGGACCAGTTGTTATCCGTTCCCGGGGGTATGGGTAATGCGTTGAGTACGGTTGCTAATGTGTCTGAGTTCGGTGTTAATGGATGTGCTGTCTAGTTCACTGTCAGTTTCTGATTCTTGTTAGCTTGTTTTCTTCGTTCTATTAGTTAGTAAGTTCAAATTATTCGCTGAAACTATAGTTAAGATTTGGGTCATATGCCTCAGAAAAAAAGGTTATTGTAGGCCATTTTGTAGAAAGACTTGTGCGGATTAAACATCAGTGTGATTTAATGTTTCTCGTGTGATCAGGCTTTGGTGTTTTATCTATGAGTAAATGACATGAATATAGTTGGTATAGAAATCTTATTACTTATTTTCTCATATATGATCTTATGATTCTTCCCCTTGGTCACCTTAAAACTGCATCTCTTGTTGCATCAGATCCTGTTACCTCTTTCATAAGTTCTGGAATTCAATTCATTCATGTCTTAATCACTCTTTTTGCTTATGAACTTAAAATTTTATTTTTCTTGCTACAGTAGCAATTAGTACAACTGTTTATTTCTCCACATCAGACCAATGCTGTTAGTTTATAATGATTCATATTTTACAAACACTTGTAACATCTGACTCTCATAGTATGATTGACTTCTGCTTTGGTTCAGGGTAATTGGAGGTTCCAGGATATTCAGTTACAATAGAGTCATCCAATTCTCTGAACCAAACAAGTATAACCGTCTCTGAATTGAATTACCCAGGAATTGGATTCCCCCTTCCTGTTTTAAATTGCACTGGTTGAGGGGTGCAATTGAATCCAATTCCAGAGAATTCAAGGTGATTTCTCTTGGAAACGACAAAATCATCCTTGTCACCAAAACCATCAATTGAACTTTTTGTATCATTTTGTTTGAATTCTGTGTGGGATAGAAAAAATTAGCCAACTTGAATTCCCACTTGTATTGCAAAATTTTCTTCTTGCTGGGTCTTCATCTTTATCTTAAAGTATCTCCCACTCTATTGAATTGCAGTGTTTTCGAAACTCTAAAACTCAATTGCTTCATCTCTGACTCTAACTGTTGCAACCCTAAACCCTAGAATTGAATCGTATAAAGTGTAGATACTAAAAATGCAAATCCAAGCTATTGAACTGGTAAATTTCATTTTAGTTTTCAGAATTGGTAATGTTAAGCTGCTGTACTTGTTTCATTTTAAGCTGCTGTAGTTGTTCTAACCTGCAAGCTTAATTTTTTGTTCTGACCCTAATTTTAGATCCCTGATCATGTAATTTGACTGAAGCTCTCTTGTCGTTTGCTTTGCAAATATTCATTGATTTTGAGTATGATGAGAATTACTCTGAGACCATACATTATTAATCTGTTAGATACCCTATTTGAATTATCAGAATCTGTAAGTTAAATCAATACTTGTGTGACGGTGTCAATTTTTTTTCTTTATTCCTGTTTATATAAGTGAAAGATATCTAGTTTTGTAGCATTTTACAGGGTTTGCGATTTTAATTATTTAAAGAGTAGGGTTTCTCAGAGAGTGATTTCGTGTATTAATTTGCTGACAGTGTGAAATTTGGAGAAAACGAGAGATAAGGTGATTGAACTCGAACAGGGCCGTAGATCTTGATACCAAGTGACTGTGATTTGTGTCCTGGTTCTGTTTCTTTCTTTCTCATTCGGTTTCCTGTATTGGCAATTAGTTTTTACGAACTTCAGTAATTGAAAGTGAAACACATAAGGTCAAGTAATCACTACTTGTGCACTGAGTTGCACTATCATGTGATCTGGTTTGAGTGAATCTACTGTCTAGTGTCTACATGCAACAGAATCCCTCTTGCTTGAAAGAAAAACTCAAAGAAGAAGTAGAAAAAGGAAGAAACAGAGAAAGCCATGGGAAACCAAGAAATCCCTGAAGATGCCAATGAACGTAAGTGCTTCTCTCTTCTACGGTTTTAACTTTTTTTGTAACATGCCAGTGATTTTATCAAACTGAATTCTACAAAAGATTAAGAACAGCATTGACTATTCACAGTCCATCTTTAAAACAGAATTTTGGGTTGTTCTTTGACTGAAACAGACACAATTACCCATTCCTGATTTTGTATTTTTCTTGTTCTGTTTCCAATTTGACTTGTTTTGTTGAGTTTCAGCTTCTTTTTTTAATTGAATGTGAAAAACTGGTATGGGGTTTTAGGTTTAGGAATTGTCAGCCGATATTGATTTTTGTATGTGCAGACTGTCCAGGTCCAGAATCGGAATCAGCTGGAAAAGCTGATTCTTGTGCTGGATGCCCTAATCAAGGGATTTGTGCTACTGCTCCAAAAGGACCTGACCCTGGTAACTAACTCTCCCCCTCTCTTCTTTTCACCTTATTTTTTGCCCCGATTTGTGCAATTAGAAGAATTTGCATTATTGAAGTATGTAAGTGATAAACGGAATAGAGGAAGCAAGTAAGCTACGTATAACTTAGATTAGGGCGTGTCAGATTTGTGAAGGTACTCAGAAACTTAGTAAGCTATTTGGAAGTTGTGGGCAGTCAACTTAGTACCAGCATTACAGGAAAACATAGCATCTAATACTACTTTTACATTTTGAGAAGGTACTCAGAAACTTCAAACTCTCACTGCATAGCCGAAGAATTTTGTCACTATTCTAAGGTTGTTATCAGAACAGAAAAAGATCAATGATTCAGTGAAAGCAAATTGATTCATTCCCTTTTTTACTCGAAATTGTAGGTGGGTAATAAGAGGAGGGAATGATATGAGATTTTCAATGAAGACATTGTAGTCATATACAAGAAGATATTCTGCTTTTGATTATTGACAGTGCAAGAGAAAATGAAATTACCATTTTTTAGTTAATATTCTCTTAAATTACAATTTTTCAAAAGACTTGTCAAGACTGTCTAGGAACAGTGCAAGAGAAAATGAAATTACCATTCTTTTATTAATATTGTCTTAAATAACAATTTTTCGAAAAGACTCATCAAGACTGACTAGGAACAGCTTATTTGTCTAGGAGTCTGGTTTCCCACTCAATAGTGACTTGCTTTCTTGTTGAGGGAGTTGTGAATTGTCATTTGTGGCAAGCAGCTATGCACTTCACACGTCTTTGAAATGTGGTATAATGCTTATGTAATGATACCACAGCCAATTCAGATTAAAATAGGAAATAGTCTGTAAAGATAATTCTTTTTCTTCTCATCCAACCTACAATTTAGTATAATAAACGCTGCAGAGTTAGATTAGTTAGTGGTTGGTCCTTGAGGTTGGTTTCATTTTGTATATTTAAAACTTTCCAACTTGGGTTTTTTGAATGAGATTTGAATTCTGAGCTTTGGTACAACTTGGTGAAAATCATACGGTTCGTAGAATATTCTAATCACAATATGAACAAAGTTTTCTTAATGCTACTGTGGCTATTGATGCTGGAGTTATCATTTTCGATCTAGTTCTGTTTTCTCATACTATTGTTTATTAATCTCAACTTTCGTACTTGAAATTGGCAGTGATCATTGAATTCCAAAACTTCTATAGTTCCACATCTCTCTCGGTTTACTGTCATTGTTAATTTTCTTCTAAATTTGGAAAAGTTAGTTACAATCTGTGTTCCATTTTTTTTTCTAGTTTAAGTAATTTTCCATGATGAATGGCGAAAGATTAGTATATCTTTTTGGTGTAGGCATGATCTTCCTAGTCACTACTTAGAGAATTGGTTGGATCTTCTATCAGGAAACCTGACTGATTCTTGGATAACATTATTGGTTCATGTAATGATTTGATTCAGTTGGGTACTATGACTTGGAAAACCATGTCCGCATTTGCAATCCTATAACAATGAAAAGCAGATTTTGGTAACAATATTTCACCAATGAGTATAAGGTAGTCACAGTTTATAATATGACGCGTTGAAAGGAATGTTCAATATGGAAATGACGGATCTTCAATGATTTAGTCTTTGTGTTTGCAGACTTGGTTGGAATTGCAGAACGAATGGCCACTGTCAAGCACAAGATTCTTGTTTTATCCGGGAAAGGTGGAGTTGGCAAGAGCACATTCTCTGCACAACTTGCTTTTGCACTAGCAGGAATGGACCATCAGGTGGGTCTCCTTGATATCGACATCTGTGGCCCAAGCATTCCGAAGATGCTTGGTTTGGAAGGCCAGGACATTCATCAGAGCAACCTTGGCTGGTCTCCTGTCTATGTGGAGTCCAACCTTGGTGTCATGTCTATTGGTTTCATGCTTCCTAACCCAGACGAAGCTGTGATATGGAGAGGTCCTCGGAAGAATGGAATAATCAAGCAATTCTTGAAAGACGTACATTGGGGAGAGCTTGATTATCTAGTGGTGGATGCTCCTCCTGGCACCTCAGATGAGCACATCTCTATTGTACAGTTTCTCCAGGCAACTGGTATTGACGGTGCAATCATTGTCACCACCCCACAAGAGGTATCCCTGATTGATGTTCGCAAGGAAGTGAGCTTCTGTAAGAAGGTTGGAATCCACGTTCTTGGCGTTGTCGAGAACATGAGTGGGTTGCAGCAATCACTCGCAGATGTCAAGTTCATGAAACTATCAGAGAAAGGGGAGGAGACAGATATGACTGAGTGGGCACTGAAGTATATGAAAGAAAATGCTCCAGAAATGTTGAGTTTGGTTACGTGCACCGAGGTTTTTGATAGCAGCAAAGGCGGTGCAGCGAAAATGTGCAGGGAGATGGAAGTTCCGTTTCTTGGAAAAGTTCCCATGGACCCTCAGTTGGGAAAGGCTGCTGAAGAAGGCAGGTCATGCTTCACTGATCAGCAATGTAGGACTAGTTCAACTGCGCTCAGAAGAATCATTGAGAAACTGTTGGAAGACCCAACAATGTCAGTGTCTGTCATGGAGGATGGTGCCTAAAGCAATTCTCACCATAGTTTTGTGAACACACTAATTAGATCTATTAGTTGGTTTTTTATTTTGATTTGCAAAAAAAAACAGTTTTGCTCTGGTTGTAAAATGATATCGGTAGATGTTTCTACTTGTTGGCTACAAAATAATGCTTTATTTCAGATAAACTTGGTCTGGTTCTTCTCTTTTATTCAGATGCTGTACTTGTCCAAGGCTATTGCAGATTAATGTGGATGCTGTTTCTCTTGTTTTGAATGTCTGCTACTCTGTTTATTGCTGAAATTTAATGCTATTGCAATTTTAATGGTTGAGCAAATCATGTATTCAAGTCTCTGTATGATTTTTTGCTATCTTAACATATGGTGCTTCTTGTGCAGTCAAATGTCTCCCAGTGGTGTCCATCTGAGCAGCTCAGCTTCAGCATTTTAGTGTCCAGGTCCTGATTTGGATCCACTGGGCGGGTTCATAAAAACCCAGTACTCGTGAACAAATCCAACTATAGGCCGGGAAGAAACCCTAATCTTGTTTGATGTTTTTTAAGGAGTGAAGCCGTCGTTCTCTCTTCTCAAGTGAAGAAGTTTTCTGGTCTGTTCAGGGAGGAATGGACATGAGGGGAAGACATTGTGCTGAGTGCGAGTATACAGAGTTCGAATCATGCGAGGATGGCACCAATAGTTAAGAAGGTCATTCATCAAGTCAGGCCACCTTTTGATTATATGGTTGAATCATATTTTGCTTGTGAGATAGATTCTTGTGCCTGCTGCTGAACTACATTCTATGCTCAGTGAACCGGCCCAAAAATCTTCATACCCATGTAATGATGGGTTGAGTTTGAAACTGTCCAGTAAGAAAATCAGCATCTCTACAATGGTTGAACTTGAGGCAGAGCAATTCACAGTACTGAAGAACATTTTTGGAGAAGAAAGCTTAACCTTGAAGGTTCCTTATGAAGATTTTATGGTGAGTTTGAGGTTGATGCGTGTAGTGAAGGCATCTAGTTTTGTTCTTGCTTGTACAACACGCTCCAAGTTGTACATTAAGGGTGGCAATGTCGAATCGTCCCTGTCCTTGAAATTTTAATCTAATATGGAAAGGCAATTCCACTAATTGCCAATTAGTTTTGAGTTGGATGGAAAAGTACACTTACAGATGAATGAATTGATCGAAACATGTCCCGTCTTTCTATCGTGAGAATGAGACTGTGCAAGATATTATAGATGCTTTGAGACTGAAATTTAAAGTTAATTCAGCCACATTGTTTTTTTTTTCATTTTTTTTTCTTTTTTTGGACAATAAAACCAGGATTACAGATGGTAGGAATTCATAACCTTAACTGCAAAACATGAAAATCTAAAAAGAAAAGAAATCAGGGGCTCAAAAACTTAACCACACAATCAGCTGAAGCCCATGAAAACGCCTGTAACTGCTCCAGAATTTCGTTATTGGCATCTTCTACTTCCTTAGTTGTAGGGTTCTTCTTGTTCAACTCTAAATAATGTAATGAACTTCCAAGAGTCACCGTTTGAAGAACTCTAGAACTCTCCAAAAACAATTTAACCACCTCCATCTCCTTGGGGAGCCCGCAAAACGTCCGAAATTCAATGGACATAAGGGAAAACAGCAAACAATGAGGCACTACATGTAAAGTTAACCCATCCTCAGCGACTTCTCGGAATGTTAAAAGCTTGTGGAAGACGAGTGATGTTAATTTCGGTGAATACTGAAGAATTACGTCGAATACTGATCCAATCTTCCCATAGTAGATACACCCCACCACTTCCAAACTGGTCAAATTATGGAAGGTATGGTAGCTTCTAGGGAGAACACTTGAGTCATCGAGAACCTTGGGCCAGATATAGGTGTATGATACCATTAAGTGCTTTACATGAGACACCTTGTCAGTAAACTTACACAAAGAATCATATATGCTTCTAGTGTAACCTTTTGCAAATGCATAACATATACCGGCTTCAACTAAACACGGAAAGCTATCAACGATGAATTCTTTCGGAAGACAATCAGACCAAGTAAGGGACAGTAAATTCGGTGTCTCAAACCTAACCTTAACATTCTGTATACTTTCACCAGAACCTCTTATGTCAAAAACCTTAAGCTGAGGTAACGCAAAACATATGACATCTAAACCTTTCCAACTGACATTGGTCATATGCAAATCTACAAGTTCAGGGCAATTAGAAAATAGCTGCATTGCCAATGCCTTATTCTTAAATTCGACATACGAAATCCGAAGTTTCTTAAGTCTTGGAAAACAGATTTTCGAAGACGATGGTGATTGATCTAGTAATTGTTTGTTTTCAAACAGCAAATCTAACACAGTTAATGATTCACAATGAAATACCTCTATGGGAATCGCTCTAGGCCCCGAGCACTTGATAGACAAAAAGAGTTCTTCCACATTGCGCATTACAATCGATTTGATCCATTTCTTAACACGATCTTGATCAAAGTGCATACTATCAATCCTGAGCCAAAATTTCTTTATATGAGCCAAGTTATCGAGAAACATTACCTTGTCCATAAAATCCATGAACCTGTTAGTCTCTGATAAGTCGAGGGGAGTTGAATCTTTGGTCACTCGATAGTCGGAAACTTCATCGGAATCAGCTTCTTCTTTGGTAAAATCGATACAAGGATGAGAAGATCGCCATTGAGTAAAGTTAAGAAGAGGAAGAGATACCCATAGATTGTTCCATCTTTTAGACAAGACAGTGGTCGAAGCAATACACTTGATTGGAAGAAATGAGAGAATGTGATGAATCAGGGATACAGGTAACTCGCTGATCCTATCATCATCATCTGCTACATCCATGATTTGTTAATTGTTTGTTTCAGAGAATTTTGTTTCTGAGAATTTGAATGAACACGAATTATTTTGCTTTCATCTGGGTTTTTAGGGTTTGAGGGAAATGAAGGCGGCCATATAAGAAATTGGAGGAGCATGGAAATTGGAAAGTGCTTTACTTTTTGGTATTCTTTTTTTTTTGGTTTATCCTGATTGGATGTTTGAGATTTGTATGTGGTTTCAGATTAGTTTGATGAGTGATTCTACACTCACACCATTTTACACACCATTTTACACATTGGAGTGATCCAACGGTGGAGATGCATGATTAGGTGTGGTGTGATGGCCCCACCAAGGGAGATTAGCAGGGGGGAGCCGTTGGATGATATCTTTGTGTAAAGCTTTGTGTAAAGCTTTGTAGGAGTAGAATTCTTGTAGTTTGATTATTTCGTCCTAAGGCCCACTGTGGAAGGGGCAAACACCAAAAACGGGCAGGTAAACCGCCAGATCTGCTTGTTTGCCGGGCTAAACTAACGGTCATTAGTCATAAGATCGGTCGAGAGACAGATTCTCGACAGAAGGAAAGAAAATCGACATCGACATAATGAATCTCGACCTCAAGATTATGAGCCTCGATCGACGTTAAGTATATATTCTGCATTAAATGCATCCAACGGCCCAGGTTTCCTAGCTCTATAAATACTCCATTTTCAAAACAATTTCAACTCACACCTCCTCCTGACAATCTCTCAGAGAGTTTTTTGCTCATCCTTGTCTAGCTTTCTTTCTCAGTATTTTTGATCATGGATCCCTGTTTTGGAATTAGTAGTCAAAACCCCCAATATGAAGTGGTTACTCAAGATCCCCGTTATGGAAATTGGAGTCAGGAATCAGCCTATGGGACTATTATTACTCAGGAAAACTCTCGGAATACCCAGAATGCCATCAGGAAAGGAAAGAAAGCCACAGCGCCAAAAAAACCTAGGGGTGACAAGTTCTCAACTTATGAAGATGAGAACATTTGTCACTGTTACGTTTACTTTACTCAGGATTCGGTTCAGGGTGTAGAGCAAAAGTTCAAAACCCTTTGGGGCAAATCCATGACAAGTTCCAACGCGAGACTGGTAATCCCAAGTCTCATAATGTTGGAAGCCTCTCTGATCGATTTGGCGTAATTACTGCTGAGGTTACGTTGTATGTAGCTGCAATCATCCAAGCCACTCGAAATAAGCAAAGTGGTGAGGGTCAGAGGGATATTGAGTTTAGGTGTCGGTCCGACTGAATTCACAAGACTAGTAAGCCTTTCCACTTTGAGACTTGCTTCTTCATACTGAAGGTGTTACCCAAGTTCGACCCAGAGATTTTAGCCGGTAACATGGAGATCCCCGAGTTTTCCCCTTACTCCCAAACCCAGACTGGGATCCCCTTTGAACCGGGTTCTACTTCAGCCGGACCATCTGGTGCCCCTGGTCCCCCACCTGGACAATTTACGGTTGATCCCAACTCCTATCTGAATGCCAATGCTCAAAATGCAACCAAGTTTATGGGTAGAAATGCAGCCAAGAAGGCTAGAAAAGCAGTATGGATGCCGAAAACACTCAAAAGGGTTTTGGTTTTGAAATGTTTATGGAGAAACAAGAGATCAATGACAAGAACAAAGTTGTTGAGCGGAAAAGAACTCTTTTGGAGATGAGGAAGAGTCGTATCACCAATGAGAAATTTCTCGCCACCTGGGAGGAGAATAAGATTCTCACTGCTGACACTACCCACATGAACCAGATACAAAGGGAGATGTGGCAGATGAAAGTTGCCAAGCTCAAAAAAAAGGATGGAGGAAGAAGCAGTTGCTGAAGGCCAAGAGGAGGAAGAGGAAGAGTATGATGATGATGATGATGAAGTTACTGCTATTGCTTAATCAAAAATTTTGAGTAGGATGAGTATGATGATGATGATGATGATGATGATGTTGATGTTTTATTGCTTTAGAAGTTGTTGTTGTTGGTTTAATTTCGTTTAGTTTAGGATTTCTTTTTAATGCATTTAGATGTTACCTGTTTAATTTCAATGTAGAAGACGTTCTAAGTTACGGAAATTTGCATTTTTATTAAACATAATGGTGGTACACAACAATTTAAAAAAAAAAAAAATTAAGCCGCCTCAGCCCCTTGTTCTGCCCAAGCATGAGCACAAAGATCATCTCTCAACCTATGATACAATGAGCGATCCTGAATAGATTCAGTCATGTACTCATATTTCCTTGCAGGTATTCCGCGGTGTGGTTGAATCCGAGGCATCTGATCTACGTCCGGATAACTAGTCCAACTCTTATCACGACAGATTTTCTCAATTACCATGTTGTGCAAAATAATGCACGTGAGCATGGTCTTATGCATTTCTCGCGGCAAAAAACCACGAAATGGCCCCATGACGATGGCGAACTTCCTCTTCAAAATTCCAAAAGCTCGTTCCACATCTTTCCTAAAAGCCATTTACAACTTGTTAAGCTCATTGCGGGGCCATGAGGCTGCTTGTAAGCTTGAACCAAGGTAGACCATTTTGGATAGATACCATCAGCAAGCTTGAACCCATGGGTGTAATTATTGTCGTTGAGGGTGAAATTGACGGCGGGTTCCACGCCGCGCTTGAGGTCTTCAAAGAGAGGGGACTTGTGCAAAATATTTATATCATTTTGTGAACCTGGGAGACCAAAAAAGGCATGCCATATCCAACAGTCTTGGGTTGCAGCAAATTCCAAAACAACTGTTGGTTTAGGGTAATGACCCTTATACTGATCTGCCCAAAAAGTTGGGCATCCCTGCCAAACCCAGTGCATGCAGTCAAGACTGCCTAGCATTCCTGGGAAGCCCATATCTTCTTTTTCTTATTAAATTCGTAAAGTATCATCAACCATAGGTTTTCGTAAAAACCTAGGACCAAAGTGATTCATAATGGTTTCAAAGAACAAAGAAAGATATTAAATGACGTTGTTTTTCCCATCTGAATGTACTCATCGGTGCAATCCGCCGGCATCCCGTAACCTAGAATCCTCATAGCTGCAGTAACCTTCTGCTCAGGACTATGACCCCTAATATTAAGTGCATCATACTGGTTAATTGTGGCTCTAGCAGACAAAGCTCACCAATTAATCTTTGCACCAAGTGTCGGGGCATGCGGAATCGGTTCTGGAAACATTGGTAGGAGTTGACGCAATTGGGAAGAAAATAATCGTGCATCAGTTTCTGGTGGTAAAATTCCCGCCCTCGAAACGTTCTAACTTGAACTTCTTTTGGCTCAGGAGGTTTAGGGATCGAGCCGGTAAAGTACATCACAACCATGTTGTAACAGTCTAAAATCCCAAGGGTTAGATCTTAGACTGTACACCCAAATAACATACATCAAATCACATATATACATGCATCTAACGAATCATAAAGAGATATTAAGGAGATAAGGGTTAGAGATACTTGACAACAGATTTTACTTGGTTCTCCCTCATAAAGGAGGACTACATCCAAGGGATTCCACTAGTATTAAGCATGATTACAATTCCCTTACCTTCTCTTCTTCTAAGTATGACCTCACAATAAGAACCCTAATTCCTGTTTTGGGCTAAGGAGAGCAAGTGAAGTACTTTTCCTCTCTCAAGACCAAACCATGAAATGTCCAACCCCTCACTCAGGGGTTTCTCTCGCTATTTTATAGAGGATTACAAAGTGATATACATCTAATACAGACAAATCCTACTCTGACGCTAACTTGACTTCACTCGCCGACATAGTATGTCGCCGATGTAGTATTTCACCTATCCAATCATGGCGGGCAAGTCTTCTAAAGGATAAGGATTGCTGACGAGGTTTCCACTGAGTCAACGAGTCAACCCTGACAATCTATCCGTTCTGACAAGTAATGAATGCTCAACCACTTCTCAACTACTTCTCACCTTCCTCCGCTGTGACATCCTTATTCCCGCTGATGCTGCTTTGCTCGCCAGCCCTTTCTGTATGCACCACCGATATTTCCTATCTTGGTATGTCTCGCCCGAAACTTCACCAGTGATCCCATACTTCTCATACGTGTTCTTCCTGGTATACCTTCGCCCCTAGGATGCTATTACTATGTAAAGGCATTTTCTACCCTTACATTTTGCCTCTTTCATTTCCAAGATCTTTAGTCGTCGGGGATGAAATTTTTCTTACTCGCCGAAAATGCCGCACCCACGTTCTCCACTAAGCTTCAGTTACGCCACACGTTCACCACTAAGCTTCAGTTACACCACGTGTCCTCCATGCATCACTCCC
The DNA here is from genome assembly GCA_023529015.1 of Papaver nudicaule. Classification (NCBI taxonomy): domain Eukaryota; kingdom Viridiplantae; phylum Streptophyta; class Magnoliopsida; order Ranunculales; family Papaveraceae; genus Papaver; species Papaver nudicaule. Next base: position 13,475 of record JAJJMA010337028.1, read on the forward strand.
ACTTTATGACTTGTAACCGCCTGCGCCCATGATCTCCATTACTTCTTCGTGGTTTGTAACCGCTAATCGCCGGTTGAGTTTTCTCTTCTCCTATAAATACTAGATTTTTCTAGATTTTCCTCCTTTACTCTCTTCTTCTTCATCACGAGTTTCTTCCAGAGCTCATTCCTTCTAAAAACCCTAAGTCCCCCTGCTGATGTAACTCTTTCCCCAGTCTCCTTCTCCTTTACCCACTGAACTTCTCACCTTTACTTCATCACCATTTTATTTCCGTCTTCTTCTATTCTTTTCAGTATCAACTTCGTGTTGGATCTCTTTTTAGCTTGATCTGTTTTTGTTTTCCGGCAGTTCTGGTTTTTCCGGTAGACCGCTATCTCGTCTGCATCTTGTTTCCGGTATCTTCTCTGTGCTCATGGCTCAGACCTCTTCTAGCTCTGTAAACCCTGTAGCTCCATCATCCAGCTCACCACTCGCTGAGGTTGAATCTCCAGCTTCTCCTGCTGCTACTAAAACTGCTCCTCGTCCATCCTGGAAGAAATGGCCTGAATACTGTGCTTATGATACAGTATTTATTGCTTCATTAACGCCGAAACCCCTTAAAAAGGTGACAAAAGCTTCAACCCCTACTACTCTGGAAGATCTTCGTACGCCGGATCAACATGCTGAGTCGGCGGTGACTGCTTATAGCACACTCAAGGCTGGGAAGGCGGATCTGTTCCCCTTGTATGACCCCGCCGATACATTCATGTGTGACTTATTTTTAGCGATAAAGAAAAGTCCCTTTCGGCTTACGGCGAATGCGATTCGAATTTTAGTGGAATGGAAACTCCGCCGTAGTAACAAGACTAACTATCCAAATCTTTTGAGGAAGGCCGGTTTTCTCCAAAAGAATATACCGTGGAGAATTTTCTGAAACAGTATGATGTTCTTCCTTCTACGATAAGGGGTGAGCCCTGGGCTTATCGCTTTGTTACCAAGAAAAAATTGAAAGATGTCATGCTTGGTGCTATAGATGCTAAAGAAATTACTGGTACTACTACGACGAGGAAGAGTTCTGAGACTGGCTGGTCCAACATTCCTTGCTCGCTGGAAGGACCTTGGCTGCTAGGATGGTGCGATAAGGACAAAACAATCAAGCGGCTAGACTTTTCTGAGGAACACAAACACTTCAAAGAACATGATTTTACTCATGTGGACTGGACAGAAGAGAAACTCTATCGTTGTGCTGATGGAAACATATAAATGGATGCCCAGGGTAATTGGCTGCTATTGCCCTCTGCTACCAAGAAATCTATCAAGAGGAAGTCCTTGACCCAGGTAACAAACAATTTTTCTTTCGCTGAATATGTATCTATATTCTTCTGGATGAGTTTGAGAAAGGCGCAACTGAAGATCTAGAAACAAACATATTAAGGTTTGCTCATTTTAAAAATATATCTGCATATATTTTTAAAATATATATCTATATTTGCCTCTGTTTGTTTCGAGATCTGATGAGTGTGCCAACTTATTCGCAGAGTACTCCTGTCTTGTCTCCCGAAGAAGAGCTCCGCCAGACACTAGAAAAGCTCAAATCTGATCCTCCCGCCGGAGATTCTCAAAGCGAGACCTCCGCCAATGCCGGCAATACCCTGCCTCAGCAGTCCGCCACAGTATTGCCTCAGCCAGCTTCTAATCGTCCCTGGCGTACAACTCCAGCTTCGACAAGATCTTCTTCTTCCAAGAAATTTGCTATTCAACTGAAAGGAAAGAATCCTACTTCTGGTAATTTGGAAACTATCTCAGAGGAAAAAGACAGCGATACGGTGATGACTGATTCAGAGCCTGTTAAAGAGCCTATGGGAACTCCGCTTGAGCAAGAACATATGGTTTCTACCACTAATCCCGGCGAGAATGTCGTTACTCCCCAGCAATCCCTTGCTGCCAGGACCGCTCTTGCCAGTCCTACTGGTGAAGTTGGCGCTTCTAGTTCCACCTTCGCCGCTCTTACAGATTTGCACAAGATGCCTCCCTGCGATAGACCGCCCAGGTTCCCAAGGAGAGGTGCTACCGGCGATGTGGTTAATAGACTCGCTGATTCGTTATCCAAATTACTCTCGCTGGAGGAGAAGGGTAGTCTGAATTCCCTTTATTATGACTCCATGTTGAAGTATTCTACATCTGGCTTTGCCCATACAAGGGACTTATCCTCTGTGGCTCATGATTTGACTCCTCAAGAGCACTTTACCATGGCTGCTGCGGTAATTATTCGTCCTGATACCTTTCTTTACCAGAAATATACCTTATTTTGCTGAATCTTCTTTTTACTTCTGCCTCAGGGGTTTCAACATTGCCTGAGTCTTATTGATACCTTTGAGGCGCAAAGTGATACGATACACTTCTTGACCCGTGAAAACAAGGATCTTGAGCACCAACTGAAGGAGAAAGAAGCGGATGCAACAAAATGGTTTAATGCTAGCATCAAGGACTCCAATGAACGCGATGAACTTCAAGGTACTTCTCACCCTTAGCTTGTAAGCTGTGAATTCTATTTGTACTTCTAGCCTTTCGCCGAAACCCTTAGATCTTGCCCCTTCCAAGGTTGCCGGCAGCATTCTGACACCCAACTGAAGCGAGTTGAAACCGAGATAGACAACTTGGCGGATGCTAACGCTAGGCAGTGCAATTTGTTGTTTGACCAGGCTAAGACTATTAAGTGGTATTGCCGAGAGTTAGAGTATGTTAGCGAACTAAATGTCAACCTTGATAATCTTCTCAAAGATTCTCAAGCCAATGTGAAATGGATTGAGAGTGAGCGCGACAATGCCCGCCGCCTAGCAAAACTAAATAACAAACGAAGGGAAGCCGCTATCGTAGATCATATGAGAGCAAGCTCTTTACGCCAAGAGGAAAAGGCAAGGGCCGATAGACTTGCCTCTCGCCTAAATACAACAATTTCTGAGAGGGATTTCGCCCAACAAGAAATGCAAAGATGGAAAGATTTCTCAAAGATTCATGGCGATAGGGCTAGGGAGCTCAACGATCAGCTAATGTCCCAACTACAGCAAGTAGCCAATGTGACTGGTTCTTCTGTCAATACTAAATTTGAATCCCATCTACAACTCCTTGTAAAAGCCCAAACCGGCGCTTGTAGGCACGTGAGCGAATTGGAAGGTAGATTCTTAGGATACTTCTCCGCCATGCCTTTATGTTGCCTCAGTTCCTAACCACTTCACTTTATTTTTCTTAGAGCGGGTCAAACAATTGGAGAGCGAGTTGGAGAAGCGAAACAAAGTTGTCGAGGATCATAAGCTTTATACTGAAAATATTTCTGAGCTAGCTGATAAGCTTGTCCACCATCAAGGCTGTGAGGGGAGGTTGAGACAGGCCTTGGAAGAACACCGCCAATGTCCCAACCAGATCGCCGAGCTGAATCTTCAACTTCAGGATCATAGGAAGTGCCAAACTAGTATTGCAGGTCTTGAAAGCAAGGTGAAGTACTTGGGGGAAATCCAGAGTGGACTCCAGGCTGATTTGAGTCAAGCCCAAAAAGATCTCCAAGCTAAAGATGCCAAGCATAAAGAACAGCTTCTTCTAATGGACTTTATCGCCGTTCAAGAATATGTGAATGCGGAATACCCCAAGTTGAAACTTGAGATACCCGCCAAGTATGTCATTGCTCCTAAACCTCCCGCCGTAAATGAGGTTGTGGACTGTGATCAAGACGACGAAGTTTCTGGGTCCAGTGGAGAAGAAGAAGAAACTGTTGAAGAAGAAGAGAATGAAGAAGAAGAAGAAGAAGAAGAAGAAGAAGAAGAAGAAAGTGAAAAAGAAGAGGATGACGAAGAAGTGAATGAAGAAAAGAACGAGGAAGAAAACCAATGAGAGAGCACTGAAGGCAGCGGTCCTAAAAGAATTAAAGCGGCTAATGAAGAGGAGAAGAACCTCGGCGGTGATGATCGAGTTATGTCTCCTGCTCGAGAGGATTTTTCAACCCCGGTGGCCCAAGATGATGAAGCGACCAGCCCCTTTCCAGATCCACGATGCTGAAGTAGATGAAAGGGGCGAACCATCTTTATAATTTACACCTTTTTTATGAACAATATCCCCTTCTTTTTTTAATATCGTCACGAAAATGTTACTTCTATGTTTTTCATCCTTCGTTGTTTATGTGTAATTTTCCTTTGTCAATTTGACTTACTATTTTTATGTTTGTCTTCAAAGACTTAACTTGCCATTGAGTGAAGTCATGTGCTTGTACCGCAGACAATTTCATGCAGAGCCTAGGTTAACACCCCAGACGTATCAATTACTTGTGCCCGTCGGCGATCTAATATAAGTTGTTTGGGTCGCCCAGTAGGCTTATTGCACTGTAGCTTTCGCCAGAGGTGATGCTACTGTGTAGGCTAATTAGCACAACAGTTATCACCGATGTGATGCTACAGAATATGTCTTAGTTGCCAAACACTTAACTACCAACAAGTAACAAGACTGGCCTTACAGCTAATCCTGGGTCGGTCTTACCATTACAAGGAGGTTATTCACTTCAATGAAGCAAGCAAGCTTTTATGCTTCTGCGCTGAGAGCCTTTGGCTTCATTTATTAATTTGGGCATTATGCCTTTAGTGATGGTGCTTGGCCTTAGTACCTGATCAGGGTTTTTATGTGGCTTTATTGCCTTGTAATTATTGGGCATTTTTGCCTCAGTAGGTGGCGTTGTAGCCTGATAATGGGCATTTTTGCCTCAGCATATTATGCTCTTATTGCTTTAGCGAAGCCTTTAGGCTTTAGTCGCTACTGTGGTTAGAATATTCAGTGAAAAATGTAGATGACGCTATGATTTGCTAACAGGGTTCGGCGCATGATAGCAAACCTACGTCCCCGGATCTTATTCGCTGTTGTTTTACATAAGCTAATAAGACTTCTTGGGTATTATGCCCGCCCAAGACTTCGGATTTTACATTGTTTCTTTCAAGGATAATACTTCTTAATGAACTTGGCATTCCAAGGATGTGCGAGTTCCACGCCTGTAGATGGTGAAAAATGAGAGAGGGACAAGATTGTAAAAACACTCTCGAAACCACGCCTTATTAAGGGCAATCGCCTATTCAGGCACATCTTTATAGCTCAGAGTGCAACCCATTCCATGAGCTGAATAAACTCTCTATGAGTTCTCTCTAACTCCGGTGGAGAGGATAATATCATAGTGCAGTACTGATAACCTCACCAACATATTAAACTCATTGATCTGCTTCGTGTCGACACCCTTCTCGATACCAGAACCAGATTGCTCAATGGTAAACGGTGAAGAGTTAATAGAGATGTATCCTCATGGATTTCCTCTTAATACGACTCAACATGCGAGTCTTGATGCGAATCTCAGGAATATTGAAGCTCTAAGGCCGGTCCAGAGCTCTCTGAGAAGCATACAACAGCCTAAATAGGCTTGAGCGGACCCAATCCCGAATTCGGGATGGTCTAGCATACCATGGATAAACACGCCATGACTTCAAGTGTGATGTAGCATAAGCACACACACCACGACTAAGGCAAAGGTTGCCCCAAAGTCGACCTTAGCCAGATGCCAAAGCCATAACGCTACATAACATGGCACTCTGAACCATGGGCCACCATGGATTCACAAGATATTGGTGCAAAGACGCCACAAACCTACTTGGCCTTGGCCAAAGGCCAAGGCCTCGCCACGAGACACGGCCACAAACAAGATGGCCTTGGCCAGAGGCCAAGGCCGTGGCGCCATGAACCATGGCGCCACAACAAGCTGGCCTTGGCCAGAAGCCAAGGTCGTGGCGCCATGAACCATGGCGCCACAACAAGATGGCCTTGGCCAGAAGCCAAGGCCGTGGCTCCATGAACCATGGCGCCATGGAACAAGTGCAAAGCGCCTTAAAAAGACTTGGCCCTGGCCAAAGGCCAAGGCCGTGGAGCCATGAGCTATGGTGCCACTACCATAAACCTAGCGCAAAGCGCTTCAAGAACTTGGCCCTGGCCAAAGGCCAAGGCCATGGCGCCAAGAGCCATGGCGCCATGAAACTAGCGCAAGGCGCTTTAAACTTAGCCTTGGCCGTAGCCCCTTGGGCTATGGCGCTATGCACTCCTATGCACTTGCGCCCCACATGCGCTACGATCACACTTGGTCGCGCCAATCAGTCATGCGACTCTACTCTACTCAACTCAACAACGCAATATCCGCGTATCACTCGAGACATCAAAAAACATCACACGGGGGGATAACTTTAGGGGTATTGGTCTGGCGGTCTACGACAGTTGAAAACAACTGATGGAGATAGTGGACAGTTACGAGAAGATGGCGCGAGTGGGCACGTTCTACACGACTCAGGCAGTTACTGAAACCAACTCATGTCCTCAACTCCACCACTCTTCCACGACTTCCACCTTCTCTGTCGAGAGATCAGGGTGAGTTCAAAACTATAAATAGAGGCTTCCTCTATTTTCCAAGGCAGAATGTTCAGAACAACTAAAACACAAAACAGAAACAACCAGAACATCAGAGCCTCAGAGAAAACACACCTGAGAATCAAAAACACGTTTCTAGCCTTGGAGATTTCCAGTCGACTTCACGACGGAGAACTCTTACACCCAAATCAAATCCTCAACCTGATCTCAAGTTTCTTCGCTGTTTCCCTCCCTAGATCAACCTCTATCCTCTCTATGACCGAAGCAAGACGGGAACGGCCATCTTCTTGGTTTAGGCTTATCTTGTTCAACTTTGATCTTCGAGCACTACGAAAGTACCCAGAGACGGTACATTGTTTTTGTAGGTAAAAACAACGCCATGTTCATCAATCAACACATAAGCTCCGCTTCCATCTACTCTCTTAACCACATAAGGGCCTTCCCATGTGGGTTCCAACTTCTTGCATCCCTTTCGCTGAGATGGGGGAATTTCTCGAAGTACCAACTTGCCTGGGTGATATTCTCTTGGGATCACCCGCTTGTTGTATTCTCTAGACAATCGGCGATGATAATTTTCCATATGCGTAAGAGCGATCAACCGCTTCTCTTCTAAATCATCCAACTTGGCTAGAATCAAGTTAGTATTTAGATTTTTCTCCCATGCCTCATGCTTTGTGGTTGGTAGGATTACTTCAGATGGTAGTACTGCTTCAGCACCATAAGTAAGTAGGAAAGGAGATGCTCCAGTTGCTTCTCAGATAGTAGTCCTGTAAGACCACAAAACATTGTGTAAATGCTCACACCATGCCTTTTTATGTTTCTCCACCCCTTTCTTTAGCCTTATTCCAATAGTCTTGTTGGTGGCTTCTGCTTGTCCATTACTCTGAGGGTATAATGGAGTTGATTTTCCCAGCTTGACGCTGTAATTAGCGAGTAACTTTCTAATGTTTTCGCCGACCAATTCCTTACCATTGTCAGTACATATCTCCGCCGGTAGGCCAATCTGCAAAATATATTCTCTCAAATGAATGTGAATACTTCTTGCCCTGTCTTTTTCTTGATAGCTTTGGCTTCACACCACTTGGTAAAGTAATCTGTCGCCACGATGATGTATTTTCGTTGTCCCGAGCCTGGAGTCAATGGTCCAATGATGTCAATGCCCCACTTGGCGAAGGGCCAAGGGCTGAGCACTGAATTTAAAGATGTCGCTGGCGCTTTAATTCTTCTTCCGTACAACTGGCATTGTTTGCATCGGCGAGCATGTTCTTTAGCATCACTATTCATCCAAAGCCAATAGTACCCTTGCATTCTTACTTTTAAAGCTAGAGCTCTTTGACCACTGTGATTCCCACAGTCTCCTTCATGGATTGTTTCTAATAATTTCTTGCCTTGTTCTCTTGATACACAACGCAGCAATGGCCCAGAAAATGACCGGCGATACAGAATTCCATCTCGAAGTTCATAGTTCGTCGATCGACTAATGACTTGGTGAGCTAAGATTTGCTTTCCTGGTAGCGTGAGGCGATCCAAATAATACGTATCGGCGTTCTCCAATCCGTCTCTGCTGATTCTTCAGTGCTTGTTGCCAACACCTCTCTTTGTTCTCGCTCTGCTACCGATGATTGTTTTATACTCTTTCAATGGCTATTGAAGGGATGTCAGGATTTGTCATCATCGAAGAAATAAAAGCCAGAGCGTCGGCGTGCCTGTTATCCTTTTTGCATATGTGGCGAAACTTGATACCTGAGATCCTCTGGGCATACTCCCTAACAAGTTTTAGGTACTTCTGCAGATATGGGTCTGATGTCTGATATCGTCCCGAGATTTGGCGGATCACTAGTTGAGAGTCGCTTGATAACCTAACATCGTTGATGCCCATTTCAATGAGTATTCGCATGACGTGGATGACCGCTTCATATTCTGCCTCGTTATTTGTCGCTGGGAATTCCAGCCTTAGCGAATGCACTATCCTGGCTCCTTTCGGAGATGTTAGGACAATTCCTATTCCTTTTCCTTCTTTATTTGATGAGCCATCCACATAAACTTCCCATCCATTGGGGCTGCATTTCAATAGGTCTGGCATTTCATTTTCTCGCTCATCCAAAGAGAATGAGATTTCTTCTATCTCCCCTTCTTCATCAATTGGGAAGTCGGCGGGGAAGTCCGCAATAACTTGAGACCGCTGTACTATACGTATTTCATACTGAACGCCAAACTACTCGATTTGCTGATTCCACTTGGCGATTCGCCCTACTCTTTGAGAGCTGTGCAGAATGGATTCTATTGGAGTCTTGGTTAGAACAAAAATATGATGAGCGTGGAAGTATGAACGTAATCTCTGAGATGCAAAGACCAGCGCCAAGATTAGTTGTTCGATTTTGGTATAATTCTTTTCTGCCCCTTGCAATGTTCTGCTAATATAATAGATAGGCGTCTCTCCGCCCTTGGTTCTTACAAGCACAACACTAATGGCGAAGGGTGTTGCGGCGAGATAAACCCTGAGTTCTTCGCCATGCTCAGGTGGATGAATCACTGGAAGAGTGGCGAGAAACTTCTTAATACCCTGAAAGACAGCTTCATGTGCCTCAGTCCAATTGAGCTTTTCTCCTTTCTTCAATGTCTGGAAGAACAATTTGCACTTGTCAGAGAATCTGGAAATAAACCTATTAAGCGATCCCAAAGTTCCATTGAGACACATAACATCCTTCACTGTTACTGGCGAAGGCATATCTATAATTGCCTTGATTTTAGCCTGATCAGCTTCTACACCCTTCTTAGTGACAACATATCCCAAGAACTTTCCTGACGTTACTCCAAAGACACATTTCGCCGGATTTATCTTGAGATTGGTAACACGCATGTGGTTGAATATCTCTAAGGTATTGCACATGAGTTTGTTTCTTCTTGCTCTTTACAAGCATATCGTCGACGTACTCTTCTATTGTCTTCCCTATCCATCTTTCAAACATCTTCTGCGCAATTTCTTGGTAAGTAGCACCGGCGTTCTTCAACCCAAAGGGCATTCGAGTGTAACAAAACAACCTTTTGGTGGAGAAGAAAGCTGTGTGCTTCTGATCTTCCTCTGCCAAAGGTATTTGGTTATACCCTGAGTAACCCTCCATGAATGACAGCAACTCATGACCTGATGTAGCATCCATAGTTTGGTCAATACTTGGTAGCGGAAAACTATTCTTTAGACATGCCCTATTAAGATCGCTGAAATCGATGCAGATTCGCACTCCCTTGTTCTTCTTTGGTACCACTACCATATTGGCTATCCATTGAGGATATTGCACTGGCTTATGATACCAGACACCCTCATCTTGTCAATTTCTGCCTCTACTGCTTCTTTGTAGGCGGGAGCCAATTTCCTTATCCTTTGCTTGAAAGGCCTAATCTTTGGATCGATATCCAGCTTATGACATGCTATCGCCGGGTCAATACCTGGCATTTCATTCATGCCCCAAGCGAAGACATCAACATATTCTTTGAGTAATGCTTGTAACTCCGCCGTAAAATGTAATTCTGGATCACTTTCCTCGCCGATATTTATATCTCTAGTAGGTTCCACCGCCGTAAAATGTAATTCTGGCTCTCCCATCGGCGATGGCTCCTTTAATTGCTATAAGGTCTTCCCTTCAGACTTCGCCGAGTCCTCTACCGAGTTTACTGAATGCACATATGTTGATGGGTCGACGATGAAGTTTTGAATCTCTTGCTCCTTAACAGCTTCCTTGTCGTGTTTCTTTTTCTCTCCAATCTTTGCTTTTCTATTCTCTCGCATTTGTACGTCCGCTGAATTGCAAGCTTTCGCTACTGCCAAATCTCCTACATATTCTCCAACTCCCATAGGTGTTGGGAACCTCAGACGCTGATGATAAGTGGAAGGTACTCCCTTTAGGCTGTGGAGCCACGGTCTTCCCAAGATGGCAGCATATGGCGAATCAACATCCACAATGCAAAGAGTAGTATTCAAGAAATACTCATCGTAGATCATGATCTTATTCAATTTCGCCTTTGGTATTAGAAGCAATGCCATTAAATCCATAAATATTGTAAGAGGAAACTGTCGGCGAGGGAATTTCATCATCCTTCGCTCTCATTGCCTCGTAAGCAGCGTTGAAAAGAATGTCCACTGAACTGTTTGGATCAATAAGCACCTTAGGCAATCTGAACTTCCCCATTTGAATGGTGAGGACCAGAGGGTTGTTATGACTTCTTCCTTCTGGAGGTATCTCTTCAGCGGAGAAACCCTACACAAGCCTTCATCCAATCTTGCAAGGGTTCTTGTTTAGCGGCGACACTGCAAATTTCATTTCCCATTCTATCTCGCTTATGCACTCGAGATAGGACATTATCATGGAACTCATCCCTGGTGATCTTTGAATGTACAATGGAAAAGCAATCTAATTCCAACAAATATCGCTCAACTTTTACCTCATACACGTTTGGAGTCTGAGCTTTGGCTGAACCATGACAGGAGGCGGCGATGGCAATTCAAGGAATTCCTGGAATTTCCCCAAGCGAATGAATATATGAACTTCTTGTTGCACGTCGGTACAGTTCTCAGTTGTATGGCCGTGGAATTGGTGGAATTGACAAAAAGAATTGGTGTTGGTCGGCGGGGCTCTGGGATTTCCTCTATTGTAAGGATAACGAATGTCATCTCTGCAGTTTGATTTCTCGATTTGTCCAAATGCATCAGTATAAGAGACACGTAACTTTGGTAGGGTAGCGTCCTGGAAAGGTTGTTGGTTGCCTCTGCCGAATTTTCTGTTATCCCCATTATATCTCCTTTCGCTATTCCCATTTCGCCGATTATCTCTTCCACCTCGACCATAGTTTCCTCCTCGATTATCTTGCCTATCTCTTCCATCATAATTCTCTCGCTTCTGCGAATTCCAATGCTGCTCGGCGGTAACTTGCTGTTGTTGTTTTACTACCTCAGGTACTACCATCGCCGAAGAAGGAATTTGCGCCAACCTTTGCTGCTCTGTTTTCTTCCATTCTTTTCTAATTTCTTCTTGCTCCTCCAGAGAATAATTATTGATCGAATGAATTTGCTTCACTCTTTCTCTTTTTAAGTGAAGCTCCTCTTCTCGGATTTCTTCATAATTTATCCATTCATCCTGTATTGCTCTCAAAGTCTTCATATCCTTCGGCGCCTCCCAGAATAGTTTTTGGTACACCGGGTCTGTCGTCTCCATAGCGCTAATAAATGACCTTATCTTCGCTTTATCTGATACCGCTGATCCCACTTCGCTGCTCGACTTTCTCCATCTTTGGATAAAAATTTTGTAAGTCTCTGAGGGCCTTCTCTTGATGTTGAATAGTCTTTCCACGCCAAGCCGACTTCTGTTGTTCTGAATAAATGCACGCAAGAATTTGCTCTCTAATTTCTCGAAAGATTTAATTTTTCCTTTCTCCAACCCATCAAACCAAGCTAAGGCTTCGTCTTTGAGCGTGGCGGGGAAAGCCATACACATTATGGGATCTGATCCTACCCATGCCGCCAAGTCTCGCTTATAACTTCTTGAATGTTGTGCAGGGTCTCCAGTTCCATCAAAGATGGACGTGAATTTAGGCATAGAAAACCTAGTGGACACATACCCATATGTAATACAATCATGAAAGGGTGTTTTCTGCTCCTCTGAAAGTGCAACCTTGTATTTCGACTCCTTTGAAGATCCGCTTAAAGCTTCCACTTTGGTTTTTAACCGTTGAAGTTCTCTCTTCATACCCTTATCTACCTTATTCCGCCGTCCAGAATCGCTATATTCCTCGTTATCTCTTTTAGACACATCCTTCCTTCTACCCCTCTCATCGTATTTCGCCGATGAATCCGAGACCTCCATTGTGCTAGTTCCGCTTTTTTCTGATCGGCGTGTCGTGTGTGAATGGGATGCATGGCTCCTGTTTTGTGCCGCTTTCCTGCTTTATGACGTCAACTCTCTATGACTTTGAAGTACAGTTTCCATCTGCAATTGCATTTGCCTCTGCATTTGATCTGCTTGCCTATTATTAGCCTCAAGTATTTGTTTCAGCAAAGTTTCTGTAGTATTTGTGGACCTTGTGTTATCTTCTACCACCACTGGGCGAGTTATAGTAGTGCCTGGTACTATCATCGCATCATTTCCACTAGCAGCTTGTGGAATATCACCTGCCGTAACAGGTCAGTGACTACTGCTGGTGCTTCTTCTGCCACATGTAGTGCTTCGCCGACATCTTGAACATTAACTGCTGATGTGCCTCTTGCACTAGTGTTTTGAACTGCTCACACAACATTTGATGATTTGCCGATGACTCTCTGAGTGACTCTACCACCATCAACATGCTCGCCATAGGTATTTGCTTCTATTTCACTACTGACCCTTCGTAGTAATGCATTAGGCTCAGGTGTTCTTTCTGCATTCTCCAAGTGAGTAATATCTTCCATATAAAACCTCCTCTTGGCGTGGTGCCCACTGGACTGGTGGCCGCCGAGATGAACTTGCCAAAAAGGTATTTGCCAGACCAACTGATTCCACACCCCTGCTTCTGGTGTTGTGGCGAGTGCTAGGAAACATCGTTGGTGTAGGTAAGATTCGATATCGTGGAGGCATACCCGCCGGGGCTTTATTGCTTCTTCCTCTAGGACCCATTCGCCGAAGATTTGTAAAAGAAGACAAACACACTTCCTGACAGTATTGCTCTGTTAGTACTGTGGGTAAATGCCAAATAAGTTAGTTGGGTTTCTTTTCAGAATGTTGATGAATAAAGGACAAAAATAGCAGCTTTGAATCACGTGTTGTGCAGATGATAATCTAATCATGACGAGAATTGCAAAAACATCATAGGTGATTGTGATTTTCAAATCAAAATGGCAGTACGGCGACTACTTGGAGGAAATTTTTGAATGCAGTTTCATCTATGACCCTAAAGTTCACACTAATCTTTCCGGAAATATATATCTATATCTATATTCTCCAAATGGAAATCGTACCAAAAATAACATTTTTCTACCCACATAACCACTTTCTCTGCTACTCATGTGATAAAAGTGAAATATGTGATGGAATCATCAAAACAAGCCAGCAAACTCTCAGCTTTAGCAAGGACAGCATCTAGACACGACATGGCTTCTAGAAATAGCAAAAAGATGTGCTGAAAACCCAGATCCGGCGCTACAAAATACTACAAATAACCTGGTTTTCCTAGTCTTAGCAATATTGTACAAGAGAACCTTATAGCAGACCACACTATATGCTATATATGGCAAGACGAAAAGGAAAACACAAAGAAGATCCTAAACAGCGAGCATAACACCTCTAAATAGCAGGAAATGGTGAGTGAAACATTACCGGCGAGACTTAAGACATGTAAATCATACCACATATGGAAACAAGAGAACATATAATAACCTCAACAAATCACGTTAAAAATCAAAGAAAACACAAGTTCAAAACCTTTTCTAGCGCCAAAATGTAACAATCTAAAATCCCAAGGGTTAGATCTTAGA
>JAJJMA010337038.1:0-20783 GCA_023529015.1 Papaver nudicaule
GATGGCGATGGCGACGGCGACAACGAACAAGGAGATTCTACTGGTGGTGTTGGTGTATGCAGTTGTAGATGCAAGGATACTGTGGATGCAAGTGCAGGTGATGGTGGTGGCTGAAGAGGATCTAAGCTCCTCTCTGTTGAGGTGCTAGGCGGTGGTTTTCTGTGATGCAGTCGAGGAATATGATATGAGATGTTTCTGTAACCCTTATTCTCCTCTTTATAGCTTCTGATTCTTCTGCCGACTGAGTTCCACCGCAAACCTAAAAGTATCAGGCCAAACTGGACTCAAATCACTAGACACAAACTCAGTTAAACTTCTTACCAGAACTGCCCAGTAAACTTGCTCACTTTCAGTTCAAATTGGACCCAAACCATGTCAGTCGTGAACCCATTTGCTGGAGTCCCTGTTGGCTCCGGAAATCCTGTAAAGAACATGGCTAGAACAGTGGCAAACCTTGGTCAAGGCACTGGTGAAGGCTTGGCAGCAACAAGAATACTTAGACACATAACTGGTTGCTCCAACACATGAACTGCCAGTCAGGTAATTTCACAAACATATGGCGTGCGTGTCTGATGTTGGTATAGAATGGGTTTTCTTTCCTTCTTCTAACCTCACAAATATCTCCTTCCCTGCAATTTATTAACATTCAACATTCACTCATGGTTCCTCAAACTTCTAGGACTCTAAACAACCTTGAAACTCCTCCACAAAATTCATGGCAACAATCCCCTTCTTCACTGTGTTTTATTGGCTAAAACTCTCCCCATTCCGTCTCCAGAAACCAACTGACTCTTACATAATCTCTACCCATTCTTTCTTCTCTTGGTATTCTTTCTAAACCTTTGGCTAACTACCATCAGAACCATGGCTATCTCCGACACCAACATGACTGGCAGTGTCTTATTCTTTTTCCCTCTTTTTCTCGTGTAAAACTGAAACCAAACTTCTGTCCAGTTCGAACCCCTAACCCGGTCTGTCAAGTTCCATCTCTACAGTATAACTTCTATAAAATAATAGCCTTGGGACCAAAAAAAATTATTATTTTAAAGAGATATTATATTATCGATAATATAATAAATTATTATTTTATAGAATAATTCATAATTTGGAGGTTGAGTAATAATTGAAGACTAATATTAAGTATATTATTAACTAATTTTATAAAAGATTCTAGATATTATATTATATACTACAATATATAGTACAATACTAACAAATTTTAATGAGGTATTATATGGTTGACTAATTTTAAGAAAGAAAAACAAACTACTATTGAGTCATATTTTGAGAAAATTTATTGCATGCATATTATTTTCCATTGTTATAGTGGAATTATTATTTTATATATTACTTGGGACCTATTAATGCTTAAGGGTGGCTTTTGAAATGTATTATTTTATGCTTTTATCGAATTTATTATTTTAGCACTAAGGGCCCGAGTCGGGACCAGGAAATTTTATTATTTTATCGAGAATATTATATTATCGAGTATTATTTTAAAGAAGTTATACTGTATATTGTCTCCGGTCTCTCTTAACCGCTGGCAGATGAGCATCGGACCATGCCTAGATCGATGGTGAATAGAGGTGCAGCAGTTGTGAACCTGAACCTGAACTGTGGTCCTAACTGAAGCTGTTGTTATGAAATTAGTTATGGTCTGAACCATCGAGCTGAGTCTTTTGGATTTTGGTTATAAGGAAGACGGTGGCCATGATCAGAAAAGTTGGTCTGCCCTGGTAATCTTTAGTTGGTATGAAGTGGCTCCAATAATTCCTGATTTCGACACTTCCGTTTTGCAAACCTCCTGTCCATCAATTTCGAAAGTCTTCAAGAGATGCCTTGAGCTCTTATTTGCTTCATTTTGTGAACATGACTCCAAAGTACCTGCATAATATAAACAAAACGTAATATAACATATTTACGAGGCATTAGCTAACTAAAGTGTATGAAAAAAGGTATTCTTGAATAGGTGTTATAGGCACCTATCACTGTTGCAGCTGACGCTTTGGCCTTGTCACTTTTTTTCTCCATCTTGTGAGTGTAGATGACTGCCACATTTGGAACTTCGTTGATCAGAGAGATCTGCAAGGTAATATTAGCATCTTGTTTCTTAAGAGAATAGCAGATATCCTGAATGTACTCTTTTAGGAAAAACATAGGGAGACTAATTCTGGTTTTGTAAGATACTCAAGTTCTTGAATAACTGCAGCCGGGTTCACAGTGAGATCCAAATGATCCAGGTTCTGGGCAGCCAAGTCGGAGTGTCGAGTACTAGTAGCAGGTGCCTTAATACAATCGACAGGATCTTGAACTCCAATTTTCGATAAGGGCACCCCTGTAAAAATCGATCTTTCTGTAAAGATCTTATTAACCTTTTCCTCCTTTTGGTCCTCCTTAGAATAAAACTCCTAACACATATGCAAGGTTTCGTGGAGAAAAATGTAATAAATGCCAACAGCCGGGACATACTTCTAGTGAATGTCGGAAATTCAATGGTTTCATTAGTGAACCTCGGTTCATTACCGATGTCAACGACAATGATTTTGATGAGCTTAATGAAGTGGATAAATCACTTGATTCACCTGAACTACATGAAGATAATTTCCTTGATATTATTCGTCATGTTCTTCTTACTCAACCATGTTATTCTCAAAAACATAGTATCTTCAGACCGAGATCTTATATTGGTGGTAAGGTTTGTCAGATGATTATTGATAGTGGTAGTGTTGATAATTACATTGCTGGTCATGTGGTTAAAATTTTGGGATTACCTGTGACTCCACACCCTGAACCTTACTCTGTTGGCTGGGTTAATAGTTCTAATACTCAACAAATCACTCATCATTGTCTCATCAACTTCTCTTTTCCCGGTTTTGAAGACTCAGTTCTGTGTGACGTAATTGACATAAATGCAACACATCTACTTCTTGGAAGACTGTGAATGGGGTAAGATTATCAATCTGATCTGAGTCTCAGAGGTAACAACCCGACTTATCTCATTTCTCTTGCTTTCTCTCTCTCTCTCTTAAGAGTGTAGTCTGATTTCTCTTTCTTCCCAAAAAGCCTCTCTAATGATCTTTTTAGAGCCCTATTTATAGAGACTCCCTTTCACTCCTTGGTTGCCATGTGTCCTCTTAGCCACTTATTAACATAATTGCCATCCTTTTATCTCTTAAACACCCAAGATGTTTAAACCCAAGCCCAGCTAGATAAGCTTAACTTAGTATGTGTCAAGCCCATTAGGCCCTAATGGACTTGGGGTATCCACATTAGTCCCCTGACGGTTCGGGCGGGCAAATGCGCCGGGTCGACCGTCACCCATGGGAACCCTTGTCCCCTGACCGTCGCCCATGCTTAATTCTGTAACCGTCAGGATCATGGCTCATGTGGCGGCGCACGTCCACGAGTTACTGGCATCGTGGTCTAGGTGGCGGACGGTTACACTTTTCTCTCCTCAGTATAAATACCCTTTTACCTTCGCTTCCTCCAGCCAAACTTTCCTTGGTTAAAAATCATCTTCTTTTCTTCCTCTACTACCATGAGTGATTACGACGAGCCTTTGCAAGACGACTCACTCGCCCCTAATCATGAGGACAAGGTTAACCCCGAAGCCGCGCCAGATGGAGGGGGCGCTCATAATCCTAACCTTGATGTCTTTCCTCCTCCTGATCGGGAAGACGATTTATTTTCTCACACTCTGTTCAGCCGAAGCATTTCCCTCCAGAGCGCCTTTGTTCCTCTTCCCGGTACTGAATATCCCGATGACTTTTTTAATCAGCGCCTTCTGGATCGACTGCCGCCGCCCCTGCCAGCCGACCCGTTGTGGCTGTTGAACCCGGAGGACGACGAGTGGTCTTTTCCTCTTTATGAACTAATTCCTCGCTTGGCTATAAACCGTGGCGATTACGAGCTTCCCAATATCGTCTATAAATCCACAGCAAAACCCCAAGACGGCTGGTCGCCGTGGGTTGATTTCATTGAAAACCACGAGTCTCATGCTCGTATTCTGGATGGGATCGGCGTTATTGACGCCATCAAAGCATCCAAATGTCGCTCATGTAGCCGCAGTAACTTCAATCTGACCAAGCTAGTCACGCGTTGGATCTCTTTGTTCCATACCTTCCTTTTTGCTTGGGGAGAGGCGACTATCACTCTTGAGGATGTAATTGCTCTCACTTTGTTACCAGCCCATGGCGCCTGCTATTGGCATCAGTCAGCTGTCGCAGGATGTATATGCGACAAGGATTGGGATTTGGTTGCCATTCTGAAGAAGTCCAAAGAGCTCGCGAGGGACGTTCTTGTCGAGGGAGTCGGGGATAATCCAGAAAAGGGTAAGGAACTTGAGGGTGCTCACGATGATGATATAGAAGGGGGCGAGGAACATGAAGGCGCCCGGGGTAATATTTTCTCCATCTCGTCTTTTATTCCCTTTTTACTCCTTGCGAGTGTTTTTTATTATGCACAATTAATCACAAATCTGTCTTTGCGCCTTCTAGGCGAGGATGACGCCGAAGCAGCCACTTCAAGCAGGCATAAGAAAAGGTGCTCCTCCTACCCTTTATTCGTGAAGTACTGGGCACCGAAAATGGTGGAGGGCCGTTGGGAATGTCCAAATTATAGCGAGGATTCGGAGACGGTGCAACTGGCCGCGTTTCTTCTTTTCTGGCTGAGTCATGATATCTTCGAATTCAGCCATGGGATACAATCAAGGAAGAACTTATGCCAATGGCCGTTCTAATGGCGCGTGGCGTATCTTTTCCTCTGGCTCCTATGTTCTTGGGCGGACTTTACCACCACTTAGACTTGCTCGTGATCGATATTCAGAGGGCCGCTAATGTGCACACTGTCGAGACTTTCGTACCCACCAGCTTCCTTCAGATGTGGTCTTGGGATCGCTTTCCAGGGTTCAGCCCGCCAGTTCCAACGCTTACCATTCATGGCGTCGAGGAACGAGTCAACTAGGATGGGAAGGTCTATCAAGATCCCATGGTGTATACTTATCCTCGTGCCCGTCTCTATAAGCGGAAATCGCCTAAATCTCTTGACAGCATTTCCCATTACATGGATATCGGGAGCACACTGATGGTCGTGTTGGACCTACTCCTTACACTACGCCACAGGGCCGGATTCCCAACGTTTTTTTTTTTTTAATCTGCAACGTTTTTTGACGTTGCCCACGTGGCAACGTCAAATAACGTTGCGCATTTTTTTTTAACGTTGCTCCAATTAGGAATTATTAAAATTAATTAAGCAACGTTATTAACGTTGCCAATACCGTTGCGCATTCAAGGGCTAATACGTCTTTTTACCGGAAAATAGATTTTCGGATTTATATTATGTTTTTCTCCTTCGTTTTATCTTTATCTCAGTTTTTCTTCCTAGTTTTTCTCTGCGTCTCTCATCTTCATCTTCTCTTCTTCAACCAAAATTAAGCAACCATCTTTCTCTTCAGTTTTCTTCCGTCTCTCATCTTCATCTTCTCTCCTTTTCTCTTCTATTTTTTCTTTCTCATCGAGTATTCTTTTCTCTTCTATTTTTTCCATCTCTTCTTTCCTAAACCGATCTGTGAAATCAAAGTTCTTTTAGAAATTAAAAGTTCTTCTATCAGTAATAGAGATGGAATTAATTCCAGTTCTTTTAGAAATCAAAGTTCTTTTAGAAATCAAAGTTCTTTCCCAATCTTTCAGTAAACCCTAGAACTGTGAGTCAAACCCTAGAAATGAAATTAAACCAAATCTATCAGTAATCAAATCTGGTACGAAATCAAGCCTCTTTCAGTTCGTTTTAGTTTATTATGTTTTGTTGTGGTTCAATTTCTTTCTGGATTTAAAAATCTTGAGTTTCGGTTTATTAAACCAGATCTGGTTGTTTTATTTTCTGGGGTTAATTTTAGTTTTGGTATTGAGGATTTAATGGCGAGAAATGAGAGGTGGTGCTGGTTTTAATGGCGTTTATGTTTGATAATAATAATTTAAGCTCTGAGGGAGAAATACAAAATACAGGTGAGAATGGGGTTTCATTTTTCTGGGTTTTGATTCAGAAATTAGAAATGAAGTTTCTTTTTTTCTGGGTTTTGATTCAGAAATTAGAAATGAAGCTCCTTTTTTTTTTTCTGATTTTGATTTTGTGTTTTGGGGTTTGATTTTGACTTTGGTTTTGGTGTGTAGGTTATGGATGTGATGATCTTTACTCAGAGTTATGGAGAGCTTGTGCTGGTCCTCTTGTTGATGTACCAAAAATTGGTGAAAGGGTTTTGGTGTGTAGGTTATGGATGTGATAATTTTGTTAGGTTCTGGTATAACTGTCTGACCATCCTAGTAGTTCCAGAACAAACTTCAGTCCTGGTTCTGGTATAGCACAAGCATTTGAATTACTCTCAAGATATAGCACAAGCCATCTTGTCTTTAATGATAATATCCAGGTAAAACGAGTGTGCATAAAATGGGTACATGGGACTGCATCTGTGGTTATATCTGGTTATAAGTTGGCTTAAGAAGTTCACTTCGGGAAATAATTTGTTGTAATGTTGCAGGGGACTGCATCTGTGGTTCTTTCGGGGGTCGTTGCAGCATTGAAGCTAGTTGGTGGAAGCATTATTTCTGTATGCTTATAGGTCTTTCTTCTTCATTGTGACTTAGCTGTTTTTGCTTCATTAATAAACTCTTTCATCTGAATAGTAATAAGTGTTTTGCTGTTAAGAATTTTAATGTGTACTTTTCAGTTGAATCCTCTGTTTGTCTGTGCGGGAGCCAAGTTTGTCGGGAAAGCTATTTGAAGTTGTTGGTGATCTCCTCTGGCAAGTGAAAACGCATACGTACAGATTTATTGTTTCTGCATTTTATGACAATGGTACATTTTTAAGTTACCTCAATGTTACTTACTTGGGTTGGAATGGATTTTGTTATGTTGGTATCGAATTTATCGCTTCCACTACTGGGAACCTCTTATTGCACATTGAGGGAGAAAATCAAACTTTGAATGGCTGCCCCTTACCTAAACATATCAATTTTGGAATAGCTAATTGCCCATTTCCTGACATTGACTTGTTTATAACCCTTGTTTGTAGGTCATTGATACATTCACAGATAGTACCAATATCATCTTCTTTCTTGTATTCATTTTTGTCCGCTTAGCACTTGAACTTTCTTGTCACACTTGCTTTTTGTATATAATTTGCAGGACATCTGGAGAATTCTCTGTGCTTCCATTATATAACTGTTAAACTATGAAACCTGTGTGATGGTGCCTTCTCTAGACTGACTGCAACTTTTTATTATGCTCTATGCTGCCATAAGTTATTCCTACAAACCGTTTCCTGATGTTTTCTAGTTGCAATTTGAACTTTTAGTCATCGTATCATATGTTTGCAGTTTTGTATCATGATTTCTAGTCATATACTGTTACTTTAGGCTCATCTATTCGAAAGATATCTAATTTCTTACTTGATCTGTTTTTCTAACATCAGTCGTTCAAGATGGATTGCTGTCTCACCAACACTGATGCCCATGTAGTTGGGGGTTCAGAGGATGGCTAGAATTGGTATGATCATAGAATTGTCTATATTTATGAGTTTAGAATGATTGTATTGGTCTCTGATTTCTTTGAGGTTGGGTTTGCAGGCCGCAGAGATTGAGAGCCGTATAGCTCAAGAAACAAAGGCTGAGAAGCATATTCAGAAACTACTGCTATTTGGTATGTATAATGTACATTTGATCTCCACAGTACATTAGTTCGATAGAAGCATATAACTGGTTGACTATCTGCTTAAGGTCCACTTGAATTGCTTTTGTTGCTAGGGTCATCTCTGCTCTTAGATAATGGTTCTCTTGATTTCTCTCGACATGATGTTATTGCTTACGATGGTCTCACCATCTTTAATATCACTCTGTTTTTCTGCACCTCACAATAGCAGAGAATGTAAGCAAAGTGACAAACTTATTGGTGATTGTGTGTAGTGTGTACAGGCATTTATTCTTGTAAAGTGTATGCTTTGGTTGTGTCTTGTTTAGATTCAGTGATAAACAAGACCCTTGGTTCTGACTTCTGATTGTGTTTTTTGGTTGTTGTTGCAGAACTTGTGTTGCGATCACAGGAGCAGATTAGATTACTTAGTCATTGCAGCAGATACTAGACATGCTAATGTTCATTCTTGCCAGCAATCTACCATCTTCCATTGATAAATCTCATCTGTGAGTAGACATGCTAATGTTCATTCTTGCCTTGGTAACATTTTTCATTGCCTTGACACATTTTTCATTGCCTTGACACACTTTAGTTGAAAGTTCTGTATTCTAAGTTGTGTGTATAGATTTTTGTATTTGTATAGATTTGTAATACATTTTTTTAATTTAAATACAGAATTTATTTATTTTGTAATTTTATTTTTTTTAATTTTAATTAAAAAATCTGCAACGTTTATAGGCGTTGCTCATTTATCTAAAACGTTGCTCTAAATAAAAGGGCAACGGAAGTGGTGACGTGTGGTGATGTCACTTACGTTGCTTATAACAAAAAGTGCAACGGAAGTGGTGACGTGTGGTGACGTCACTTACGTTGCTTCATTTATAAAAACGTTGCTTTAAATAAATTCTGCATCGTTATTTTACGTTGCTTTAAATAAAAAGAGCAACGGAAGAAGCAACGTTAATAGACGTTACCAAAAATTTGTAACGCCGTTTTTGCAGCGCTAATAGACGTTGCTTTAATTCGGCGCAACGTCTATATCCGTTACAAACAGGCCCCTGTGGCGTAGTGTTACACTTTTTACTCGGATGAAGAGGAGATCCTTGACTCTCGAAGAGTGAATCAGGCGAGCGAAGTGGACTTTATTTTGTCAGTTACGTCTGGCTACCTCCCTGGTTTTTGCGGGGGCGCGTTCTCTATTGAGGCCTATAATTTCGATCGGGTTGTCCGCCAAGCAGGTTTTGACCAGGGGGTTCCTCCACCTCCCTTACGTCCTCTTATTCTGGATAATGCCTCGATTGAGGCTTGTTATGATAGGTTTGTCTACTCCGATGGATGCGTGCTTCGCTGTCGTTCAATCCCCTTCACCATCCGTTATCCTCGACCTGCTCGAGATTCTCTCCGCGTTTCTGCGGACTGGCGTTTGTACTGGAACGAGCTTTTAACGCGCGTGATGAACTTTCTAGTCACCTCTCGTGTTATTTACCACGCGCCGGACAATGATGAACTTTACGAGAGCACCGCGTCGGCCGTTTTGTGCTTGAAAAGAGTGTAGGAGAACCTCTGAGGCTGGTTCCCGGGAACAAGGGTCGCGCTCGGAATTCTTCTGAGACAGCTTGGGGCCCTCTTCCTTTGGATCCTGACGCAGTCGTGAAGCATAAGTCAAAGAGGAAAGTCCCCCTTCCCTCCCCAAAAGCTGCTGGCGGACAAGGACGATCGCGGACAACCAGAGTTCCCGAACCGTCTCCTTCAGCGCCTATCATTGTGTTGGGCGGAGGTGTTGCGGTGAGTAACCGCCCCTTTGGCGTATCGATTCAGTGTTTGCATTATACTCTTTTTTTTTTAAAAAAATTGTGTTTACTTAAGTTTTTGCTTGCACGTAGCCTGACGACGCTCATGATCCAGGGCCGCGTAAGCGGTCTCTGGAGGAGTGGCTTAATATGCCCGAGCATGAGTGGCGTGAGAAGGCCTTGACTGATAAACGAAACTGGGAAGCGGGCATAGTCCCCGTTCCTCGGTGTATATCCTCCCTTTCTAATAAGTCTTGCACTAAACAGGCGCGTCCGACAGCCTCCTCAAAGAGGAAACGTGCCGCGTCCGTACAGACCCCTGCTCAGCAATCCAGAGTTTGTGAGAGAACTTGAACATCGTAGCAAAGGCGCTGGCCCCAAACCGGCTGATGTGATGAAATTATCCCGTTTGCAGCCTTTGGTTTGTTCCGTTAGGCGCGGCGAGGTTAACCCCCTGAACTCTTCGTCTGCCATTTTGGAATCTTTCAGTTCATCGATGTCAGGGAGAGAACACCAAGTGGGCCCGTCTTCTTCTGCTCTTGTACTGTCTGATCCAGGTATGTATTAAATTTTACACGTGGAGCGCATTTAATCCCCCTTTTTAAGCGAAAGAAAAATTTTATATAAAGGCTCTTGTATCGATCTGTTTCATTTCTCTGTGAATTGAGAGACTTTTGAGTTTGTATGCGTTTTTTCTCTAGGTTCCTTCGAAGGGGGGTATTCAGATGAGCAAGCAGGTGATACAGACGTTGAAGAGGAAGCGACTTCAGCACCCTCTGAGCAGGTGAGCCATGTCGTTGTTTTGGGTGTTTTATCACTTTCGCTTATTGAGTTGGTGTTGCCTAACTGACTTATTTTCTGATAGGAAGCGGATATGGGAAAGCGCCTGAACAAGGAGACTGATAGCGCGGGTAGCGAGAAACGTATGAGGAATTCCTTGCCTCCTAGAAATGATAAAATCGTCAACCACCCCTCGGCTTCCGCAGTGTTGGGTTCGCCTGCTAACGTTGCAGCTCGTTCTCCAGTTATTAATACAACTCGCTCTTCTTCTATTAACACGACTCGTTCTTCTCCCGCCGGTGTGGTTCGTAATTCTGTTGTTCTGCCCCTGTTTGAACGAGTTTTCGATCATTCAGAGATTGGTTTTGAAGATGAGGCTTTTGAGCTCGTCCATGGGTTCTGGGTCCCTACAGCGCACGTGAGCGCTTATACCAAAATTCTAAGGCGTCATGGCCATTTCGTGCCTGCGAAGATGGCAGATTGTCTCGGGGCGGCAGCACAAGTAAAAATGGTCTGCGATCTGTTGGTCGTGGCGGCCGGTCTTTTTGGCGCTGAGCGGGATCCACCTTCCAAGAGTCAGATGGCAAAATGGGAGGGAGTCCTTTCAACTGCAGAGTATATGCGGTTCAGCGTCACCTGGCTGCAAGAGCTGTTAAAGAAGGCGAGCTAGGACCAAGCCTGATCCCAGAGCCTCAAAGCTATCTGCCGAAATTGAGCGACGGGTTCAAGAAAAAGAGCGGTTGATGACTGAGGTCGAGGCCAAGACTGAACAGCAGAGGAAGGTTGCCTTGGAGTTCAGTAATGTTACTGATGCCCTTGTTGAGTTAGAGCAGGAGGTCGCGCAGGTCAATCAAGAGCTGGAAGTGAAGCAAAAAGAGTTGGCTGAATTTGAGGCCGAGTCGTGAATTCTTTTCCCCCCCCCCCCCCCTTTTTTTTTGGTTTGTTGATGTTGTTGGCGCATTTGGTTTGTTGATGTTGTTGAGTCGTGAATTTGAGGTAGATGTTGCAACTTCTTTACTTCCCTGCGCTGATGTTGTTGGCGCATTTACAATTCCTACAGATATTTTTTCGCTTCTTTGCGCGTCGTCGGTATCGCTATCCGTTGGTTCATTCTCTACCAAAACGAAATCCTCGCCCAGTGCGGGGACTCGCTCGGCTTTCCTTTGTAGCGCGCTCGCTACTTCTCGCACTGGTTGCATTCCGCTGGACTCGAAATCAGTCTCCCGGTGTGGTCGCCAACTGTGAATGGGGTAAGATTATCAATCCGATCCGAGTCTCAGAGGTAACAACCCGACTTATCTCATTTCTCTTGCTTTCTCTCGCTCTCTCTCTCTCTCTCTTAAGAGTGTAGTCTGATTTCTCTTTCTTCCCAAAAAGCCTCTATAATGATCTTTTTAGAGCCCTATTTATAGAGACTCCCTTTCACTCCTTGGTTGCCATGTGTCCTCTTAGCCACTTATTAACATAATTGCCATCCTTTTATCTCTTAAACACCCAAGATGTCTAAACCCAAGCCCAACTAGATAAGCTTAACTTAGTATGTGTCAAGCCCATTAGGCCCTAATGGACTTGGGGTATCCACAAAAACCATGGCAATACAATATTCAAGCAGTGCACAATTGCTTTGAGAATACTTATACATTTAATCATGATGGCAACACAAAGATTATGTGTCCTTCGAAATCTACTTAAGTGGTTAGAGAACATTGTGATGGGAAGACAAGTGATATTGTAGCTATTATTGTTCATTCTTTAAACACTAATCACAGTTTAAGCTCTCATGAAAATTCGAAGCCAATGATAGAACTGCATGTCAAAGTACAGCCTTTGCTAGCTCAATATAGTGCTTTATTCCTGGAGGAGTTACCAACTACGTAACCACCATTACGAGATCTTCAGAATTCTATTGATTTCATTCAAGGAGCTTCACTCCCTATCAAGCACATTATAGGTTAAGTCCTGCTGAGCATGCAATTCTACAAGGACAAATAACTGATTTACTACAGAAAGGTCTACTTCGACCTAGCAACATTCCATGTGCTTGCCCTGCTTTCTTAGTTGGAAAGAAATATGGAGGATGGAGAATGTGTATCGATTGCATAGCTTTAAATCGAATCACTATTCCTTACAAATTTCCTATACCTCGTATTGACGATATGATTGATCTTCTGTCTGGTTCTACAGTTTTCACTAAACTGGATTTACGTAGTGGCTATCATCAAATTCGCATTCGAGAAGGAGATGAGTGGAAAACATCATTCAAGACACGTGAAGGTTTATATGAATGGCTTGTTATGCCATTTGGTCTTTCAAATGCTCCGAGCACTTTCATGCGAATCAGGTTTTACAACCCTTTTTAGTTAATTTGTTATAGTTTACTTTGATGACATTTTGATTTTCATTCGAAGTGAAAAGGAACATCTTACTCATCTTTCTAAGGTATTTCAAGTGCTATTTGATAATGTTTTATATGTTAATCTGAAGAAGTGAACATTTATGGCACCATCAGTTACATTCTTGGGATATGTTATATCTACTAAAGGTATACATGTAGATCCTTCTAAGGTGAAAGCTATTAGTGAATGGCCAGTTCCTACTTCTATACGTGATGTTAGGAGCTTTCATAGTTTAGCTTGTTTTTATAGGTGTTTTGTGAAGAATTTAAGCACCATTGCGGCACCTCTCACTGATTTCCCAAAGAAGGAAAAGTTTGAATTGACAGAAGACATGGATAGAAGCTTTAATATTATCAAAGAAAAGCTTTGTACATCATCAGTTCTTATCTTACCAGACTTCAATAAACCTTTTGAAATAGATTGTGATGCCTCCATTGTAGGTACTGGTGCAGTATTATCTCAAGAAGGCCATCCAGTTGCATACTATAGTGAGAAGAATTGAAATACTCAGAAGAAGTGGTCAACATATGAACTGGAATTACTTGCTCTTGTTCAAGCCCTTAAACATGGCATACATATTTGGTTCATAGAGAATTTATAGTCAATACTGATAATCATGCATTGAAATTTTTGCAAAGGTGAATCACTAGTACACAAATGGGTATTTAAGACGGTTTTTTGAGTGTCTATATATGTTTT
The DNA here is from genome assembly GCA_023529015.1 of Papaver nudicaule. Lineage (NCBI taxonomy): Eukaryota > Viridiplantae > Streptophyta > Magnoliopsida > Ranunculales > Papaveraceae > Papaver > Papaver nudicaule. Next base: position 13,349 of record JAJJMA010337038.1, read on the forward strand.
GACACTTCCAAAGAAAATGGCTGGAGCGTGTCGAGTAATCACTTGTTTTAATGTCCCTTATTGCTACTCTGGCTTTTGAGTGTCAATATAAGGATAACGGACATGCTTCCCAACCACCCGCAACACAGCGATGCCAAATCTTACCAATTCTAGTGGCAATAAGGGTCTCATTAGACACTTGGAATCATTTGAACCGTAATAAAGTTCGTTTAAAAGACACAAAAATATCATTTTGAGTGTCCATTGTATACCTTTCAGACTCTTGGAATCATTTGAACCGTGGTAAAGTTCAATTAAAAGACGCAGAAATATCATTCCGAGTGTCCATTGTATACCTTTCAGACTCTTGGATACATTTGAACCGTGGTAAAGTTCGTTTAAAAGACGCAGAAATATCATTCTGAGTGTCCATTGTATAGCTTTCAGACTCTTGGAATCATTTGAACCGTGGTAAAGTTCTTTTAAAAGACGCAAATATCATTCTGAGTGTCCATTGTATACCTTTCAGACTCTTGGAATCATTTGAACCGTGGTAAAAATCTCTTTAAGACACGCAAAATGTTTTTCCAAGTCTCTATTTTATACCATTCAGACTCTTTGAATCCATTTGAACCGTGGTAAAAATCATACTAAACACGCAAAATATTAATCCAAGTGTCTAATTTATACCTTTCAGACTCTTGAAATCATTAAATCGTGGTTGCATGTTACTTACAAACACGCGAATGCAATATCTGAAGTGTTTTTCCACCGTACGATGTGAAGAAATTGTTCAGAGATTATAGAACCTCAACCGTCAAGATTGATGCATCATCAACCATCCAAACAAATGCATCCACAACCGTCAGAACATATGCATTTCCCACCACCCACGTGGTAGTACCTAAGTCGTTATGTTTAAAACTAATTTTCTTCATTTTTTTTACTAATTGATCAGATGTGGCCACATTCAAAACCATTTATACAAAAAGATATTTTATTAATAACTGAATTAAATGTTGTTACAAAATGTAATGAGATATTTATTAAAATTGAATATTCAATTCAATTAATTAGTTACAAGAAAATCAAAAATCACGGCACAATAACAGAAGCCACGGCCAGCTAATACTTCCTAAATCCTTGTGTAGTAGGATCCACCTTCATAACAATCATTTGAAAAATATTGAAAAATATCCAACCAGGCAGGCAACAAATAACCTCACTCGGTCACTCTTAACAAACTCCTCTGCTTGATTTCTTCCCTGCATTATTGTAACCTATTATCCCCAAATCAACCAATAAACTACTCTTAGCAATCAATAGAATTTTACCTGCTCAATAGAAAAGGTGTTCATTGACACCAAGGAGAAGTTACTCGAGTCTATAACGAAAACCTGTTCAAGATAGGAAATACAAAACCTTTACAGTAATTAAAAAGAATAAGAAGCAAATCGCAGGAAGGAAATAACATACAGATTGTAGTGTAGATAGATGTCTTACCCAATGTAGTTAATCTCGGTTTCGGTCATGTCTCGGTCTCCGACCGAGACACCGAGACAAGTTTATCTCAGTGAGATTCTCGGTGAAATCTCGGAGTAATTCCTGGGAATTTGTGTCGGATCTCCTGGACATATGTACACAAATTTTATAAATAAAAAAACCAATATCCAAAATTGATCATCATCATGGAATACAGTGATATACTGGCAGCACAAATTGGTCACACTTAAAATGTACTGGTGCCACACGTATCATAAAGATATACTGCATTTTTTTAATGATTAACGGAATATATAAGTAACATAAGAACGTGGCAGCACCTAATATTCATGGATTACTGAATGACACGCATGGTACAAAATACTTTCGTTGAATAACAACAAATGAAATTCCTTCAGGTGCTTCCTTCTCTAAATTTACGGTGAACAAACATGAGAGAAGCCTCCGATCAAAAAAAGAAATAACTAAGTGAAGCTGTATACTTAAAAAGACACCAAGTTTTAACTTCTGCTATTGCCATGGAGACAGTGATTGACAAAAAGACATAAAACTCTGAAACTGGTTAAACATGATTTATCAGCAGAAGGGAAACAGAGAAGAAGTATAGTTAGATTAGAGGTTTAGATTTTTTTAGAAACAAAATGTCCGATTTTGCCCTTATCTCGGACAGTTTTCTATGACTCGTCTGGCCGGTTTTGCCGATATTTCGGTGAAAATCTCGTTTCATGTTTACCGTCATTATCGTATCGCCCACAGGCCGGAACCGGGAAAACCGGCGGGATCTCGGCCATCTCGGCCGAGATCGACTACATTGGTCTTACCTCAGTGGCACGAAAAACGCATATACCACTGCACGGGAGATAACCAACACAACTAACATACCTGATTTCGGAGCATCAGAAGGTTTATCGACAAAGAGTCGCTAAACTTTTCACAAGAATTTACAAAAGATGCAGGGCACTATGGTCCACACAGAATAGCAGCAAATGGCATAACATGGATTAGTGAGATAGGCTTTGTTAAATGGTATGACATGCCTACCAGTAAATGGCATGACTGGAAGATAAGTAACCATAGACCATAAAGTCTGCAGATTAGTAATCTCAACCATATACCATCGACCATAAAGTCTGCAGATTAGTAATCTCTTCGTGACAAAAGATCTAACACTATAACACATTGCCAAAATCACCATAAATTCAAATATAGATCACATAATCTTGTTGTTGTAGATATATGTAGTAAAAACCCATCGACACAGACTAGAGCAGTAGCAACTTGGCTATAGAAATGGACACGACCTGAAATGATAGAAAATGAATCTCGTCATTCCTGCCCCATAAAATGCATTGTAACCAAAGTCAGTAACCACATAGACTTACTTGTTATCATTCCTGCCCACCAAAGAGGCTCCTACAAATAAGAGTATCCACCAGTCCTGCAGACAATAATCAATGCATTAGTTTCAAGGATAACTGACACCTTATAGCGATTAAGTGACCTAGCAGTAACAATTCCACACCTAAGTTTTCACGAATGCAGTACAACGACCAATACCTAAGACAGCACAAAGTAATCCTAAATGCTAAAAGTTTTCAAAGGAGAGTTTCTACCTCTCTGTTGTATAGGTTACCTACAGACATCTCGAAGGCCTCAGCTGCAATAAAGCATAAATTAGCGAATCAAACTCATGAATTATATGTACCTCTACCAGTAGCATAATCAACAGATCCGAAAAGTTATTCTCTCCATCTCCACAAGCTCTCATCATCCTGTTACAATTTCAAGAGAAAGAACAAAACCTATTAAATCGAACCACAATGAGAAGAACCAAATATGAAAGGGAGAAGAAGCAAATTACCTTATCTTAATCAAGCTGTTTTTTTAGTGAAAACTGTGGACCAACTTCTAAATCTCTATCAGTTCCATGAAATCACAATCATCAAATCAGGCAAAAGTGAGCGGTGTTGTAATGTGCCTCTCCTAAGATATGAGGTGGCATATGAGAAGTAGAATCGAGGGGGTCAACGGCAGGGTAGATACTGAGCTCAGAAATCTAATCATGAAAAATACATTGAGAATGTTATAAAAAATGTACAAAACCAAAAACTCATGTGCAGGAAACCTTGAATCTCAATCTCCACCATAGTTAACAGAAAATATTGGTACCTGTCGAGAAAGCACAGTTGTGGCATCAAGATGGGCAAAAGTGGTTGCAGGAGCTGGATCAGTCAAATCATCAGCAGGGACATAAATAGCAGGGACATAAATAGCTTGCACGGATGTGATGGAACCCTTTTCGGTGGTAGTGATACGCTCTTGCAGACCTCCAAGATTGGTAGCCAAAGTACGTTGGTAACCAACAACAGATGGGATACGACCAAGCAAAGCAGACACCTCAGAGTTAGCCTGCACAAAACAAAATTACCGTACTTAAGGTGATTTGGATAAGAAAGATCAAACGTGAGACAGTCCAAACAAGCGACAAAGACAGTTACGAAGTAACTCAAGCGTAAACATTTTCTTATTTCCTATACCAATGGAGCTTCGAGATAACAAAGCAAAGTAAGCAACCAAAAGGTACCTAGTTTTTTCTTCTTCCTCCAGAAGTTTCAGCTGGACATCATCTTCTTTCTTCTCTGCATCACTGCAGTGTACAGATATTCTTGAGAAACTAGGTACCAAAATAAAGTTGATGATCTAGAATTCATGAATTGCTTCACTTTCATATGATTCTAACACCACCACCAGATTTCTGGTTTTTATTCTGCAAACAAACCCACATAAACAGCACTAAAAACCCATATTCATATTAAAACTAGACGAAGGACCAGATGAATTAGATGAACTAACTACTGACAGTGGATACCATGATGTTTGTCCTGGTTGTACTCGCGGTGGTGGTGGTGGTTGTTCCTGTGATGGTTCTTGTGAACCCCTGTAAAACATTAAACAAACATATTAGCGTTCAAATCAGGAAAAGTATAACAGAAGACCTAAAAACAAAACCCTAAATCGAAAATCAAAAATCAAAAAAAAGAAAAAACCCTAAATTGAAAAAAAAAAAAAAACTAAAATCAAAAACCCTAAAATTCAACCAAAAGAGATCAGAGAAGAGAGGGTTTTAGAGATTTTTACCAGATCTATAACATAGAGAGGGTTTTGCTTCTGGGGGTTGATGAATCGAAAGAGCTTGATAGTTGTGAGTGAGGGTTTTGCATCTGAGAGTTGCAGAGGGTTTTTGAGATGAGAATCGAAAGGATTGTTTTCTCTTCTGAGAGTTGCAGAGGGTCTTAGATCAAAAAAAAAAAAAAGAGTTGCAGAGGGTTTTCTTCTGAGAGTTTTTATCAAGAAAGAGAACTTTAAATTTTTTTCTGATGGTGAGAATTAGATGAGAAAATGAGTGAAAATTTTGTTGCGGTGGGTGAGTTTAGGGAGTGAATCGGAAAGTGACACATAATGGGTGGTCCTACTTCGTATTTCGAGTGTGTCGACACGTATAGGAATTCGGTTAGCCCAACAATGGACGGGGTGTTTTGGGGGGGAATTGTCAATCCGCATGATATGGGTTTATAGCCATTGGATTAAAATCCGTCAAGTTTCATTGGTTAAATAAATGCATACAGATTGAGAGCTATGGTTAGTTTTGGGCAAACCAAACAAAGGCTGTGTACCGTTAGATTAGTTATTGATCCGCATGTTATGGGTTCATAGCCATTTGATTAAAATCAGGACACTCTCATTGGTTAAAATGAACGCATATGGATTGAGAGTTATGGTGAGTTTTGGGCAAACCAAACAAGGTAAATATGGAGCTCAGGTGCGATTCGAATTTCAAATGTGGTAGAACGACATACGAGCTATCAATCTCAAAGCTCCGGGTGGGTTCTAACTTCAAATTTAGCAGAATCCATCATGGAAACTGGTAAATATGGAGCTCGGGTGTCGACTCGAACTTCAGATGTGGTAGAACGACATATGAACTATCAACCTCGAAGCTCCGGGTGTGGGTTATAACTTCAAATTTAGCAGAAACCATCATGGAAACTGGTAAATATGGAGCTCGTGTGTCGATTCGAACTTCAAATGTGGTAGAACGACATACGAGCTATCAACCTTGAAGCTGCGGGCGTGGGTTCTAACTTCAAATTTAGCATAATCCATCATGGAAACTGGAAAATATGGAGCTCGGGTGTCGATTCAAACTTCAAATGTGGTAGAACGACATACGAACTATCAACCTTGAAGCTCCGGGCATGGGTTCTAACTTCAAATTTAGCATAATCCATCATGGAAACTGGTAAATATGGAGCTCGGGTGTCGATTCGATCTTCAAATGTGGTGCAAAGACATACGAACTATCAACCTCGAAGCTCTGGGTTGGTTCTAACTTCAAATTTAGCATAATCCATTATGGAAACTGGTAAATATGGAGCTCGGGTGTCGATTTTAACTTCAAATGTGGTAGAACGACATACGAACTATCACTAAACCATACTCTTTTTCACATAATATCTACAGTGAAATTAATTTCGATCAATATCACTCAATCATGCCCATTTTCATTATTATCCACAAACTAATCCAATTTAACTCCACTTCACTAGATAATGCTCACTTTCACTAACTATCCACCAATTATATCCATTTTCGATCAATATCACTCGATCATGCTTTATTATAATCCACAAACATAATCCAATTGGACTCCACCTCACTAGATAATACCCACTTTCACTAATTATCCACCAATTATATCCATTTTCGATCAATATCACTCGATCATGCTCATTTACACATAATATCCATCTATTACTCAATTTCACTAGACCATACTCACTTTCACTTATTATCCACAAATGAATCAATTTCGATCACTTTTACTTATTATCCACAAAGTGCATCCAATTTTACTCAATCTCATTACATCATGCTTGCTTTCACTAATTATCCACAAATTAAATCTATTTTCTACCAATATCAGTCGATCATGCTCACTCTTGCTTATTATCCAACTTTACTCAATTGTACTACATCCAACTCGATTAATTCACTTTCACTAATAAGTTGTGAGTATATATGATCCAATTGAATCCAATTTTATGCAATATCACTAGAGCACGCTTCAATCCATGAATTATCTAGCAATTTCATCCAATTTTATATGATCCCACGTGAAGTGTAAGATGCCGAAATTCTACTCAAGCTAGTTTTTAACTTGTTAAATTGATTGTGACTCAGTTTCTAACAACCCGAACCTCCACTGATATTGCCCCTACTAAGACATTGCGGTCACTCGACAGTGTGGGGTTTTCAACGGGCACCACAATGGCCCTTCAAATCTGCATTTGGCGTGCGACAATTTCACTTTATCCAATTTTCACTAATTTATTTGAAGTAATATTTCAACCCAAAATCGAAACACTAAAATTCTAAGCGAGGATTTTACCACCCGAAAAAAAAAAGAGTCAAACATTGTGGGGAAATATCCCGCCCAATATATCTCAAAAGAAAAATTAATTTTTTTTTGCGGGAATCGGCCCGCCAATTGCCAAAATGAAAAAAATCAAAATTATACAACCACAATTTTGGATAGATATATTTCTGCCCAATCTTAAAGATCACAAAACTTATAGTTGGATATTTTAAACCAATCCGAAAAGAAATATTCTAAGAATATGAAAAAGAAGGGGTACCGAAATACTACCAACTTTTCGTTTTGGCTCGTGAGTCTTATGGTAAAGAGTTTGGACGATCTCAAAAATCAATATCCAAACCTCTAACTGGAGTAATCTCGACAGTTAGGTAATAACGTACTACTTGGTGCTTTAATTATAAATCAGAGTTATAATGCGGAAAGGGAAAAGCACACAAGACACCAAACGTTTTTTAACGAGGAAACTGCCTTGCAGAAAAACCTCGGGACCTCGTCCAGTTTTGAACACCGCCCAGC